>OZ025298.1:174612710-174764694 GCA_964019185.1 Maratus speculifer
TCGCAAACTGACGTATACGTTACGCACAGATACGTTTGGCCTTTATAATATAGTTTTTTTTTTTTTTTTTTTTTTTTTTGGGGGGGGGGGGGCAAACATCGCTAAGCAAGTTTTTTTTTTCTTTTTTTGTAGCTTTAACATGTTTACGTCATAATTTAAGTATTTGATTATTTTATTTTATATGTTACATGCCCTAATTCTCAACAATCGAATTTATTTTCAATTATTGTTTTCCATTTGAAAAAGAATTTATTAAAAATATAATTTAACGTGATTTAATTTTTAGTTTCTTAAAATGCAATAGAATTTCCCGGAATAAATTAATTTTCCAGGAAAATATTTTTTGCAATAATTTAAAATATTTTACTTACTTTGATATTTAAACTACACATATAATAAATATAAATTTCGATAAATACTTACATTTCATTTATCTTATTTATCAAGAAATAAAATATTGTTCTATTTAAACTTCCTTAAATATTTCTAATAAAAATTATGCATTTAGCCTCGTATCTTTTCTAAAAATATATTTACAGAACATTTATTTATTTTTTGTAAATAGAGAACTATATTTTTAAAAGAAGAAGTATTTAAAAAAAAACCTAAATTAAAAACTTGTTCTTTCGTTTAACCTTTTCTTAAAATAAGCTTAATATAAAGAGATATTTATTATGTTCCAGCAATTATTTAAATTTAAAAATATTAAAAATTGGGATAATGAAGAGAAATTACTTCCTAGAAGCTGTGTTTTTATTAATCTGCAAGTGAAAAGTCAAAGATACAATAACATGTTTCTATGCCTTTTACCCTTAATTTAATCAATATATGAATATTAATAAATTCAGAGGTCAAATACCCTTTGAACTCACAAAATAAATAAAAATGTGTCTACAATAAGAATTCTGGTGACTCGATGACTAATCGACTTTTAATTATAAAACTCAAAACGTATAAAGTGTCTTGGGGTAATGCCGCCAGGGTGGGTAATAATGCTTAATGTTGATATTATGCTTAATTACCAATGAATTGAAATGAAATTGCGCCATTACATTTTTGAATACATATCTGCTAAAATATTGTTTCTTGTGTACATAGTCAATAAGTTGCTGTATCAAATCCTAAATAAGTTTTTCTTTTTCTTTTTTTTTTTTTTTTTTTCAATCTAAAACAAAGCCATGAAAATTGCTAGAACTCTAATTTGGCGTCATTACCTCAGGACACCTTATTAAACAAAGATTTATTTTAATGATTAAAATTTACATAAAAGGTATATTTAAAATTTAAAGTAAACTTCCGATTATCCGTCATTCTATCAACTGTTAACTTCGGTTAACTACTATCCTACCTTCCTTATTTTTTATTTTATTTTTATAAGAAACACCATTGACCTAACATTGCTGATAGTACACAAAATTCTGAAGCACCTTAGTAATGATTAGGAGATATTAATGTTGGTGTCAAAAATATCATATTTAAAAAATATTTATGCGGATGAAATCACAGACTGGCTTGATTGTGAAAAAAAAACCATATATTGGTTATCAAAAACTAACTGATGACGAAATTATTGAGAATATTTTGAATCCAGAGAAACCAGAAGCAGATAAATGTGACGAATCGGGGAATGAAGATTTAGTAGTTAATCATGAAGCAATGAAAACTATGCTCTCATTAATTGGTGTGATGTCCAAGAGGAAACGGATTTAAGGGGGTCCAGGATACAAAACTCTTAAAATTTTCATAAAAGTTTTTATTGCATTAAAAAATTATTTGATTTTCTGCTCAAATTGACGTTTGAAACATGTTTCTATCTTAACTGGGATAGGAAATATTAATGTTTTTGTTTTGGTTTGTTTTTAAAATCAAGCTTTCAAACAATGATTGTCATGCAAATGACTTTTTTTTAAATGCGTTTTTCTTCCTGATGGGGTTTCCCCCCGTTTCTGGTATTTAAATTCTTATAAGTCAAGAATCGTTTAAGATAAATGATTCAAACTTGGAACATGTCTCTTTCAACTGTTTTACTTGAATTTTGATTCAACAAATTTTGAAAAAAATATTTACTTTTGAAAATATGATTTTTTTTTAAGTTACGTCATTTTTTCTGTAATTTTTTCTTTAAATATTTTTTTAATAGTTTAAAAAATGCTGAATCAAAATTAAAGTTCGGCTACATCTGTTTATTTAGATTGAAAAAAGTTTGAAATTCTACAAATACTATTTCAAGTTATAACGATTTCAAATTGCCCAACTTTTTAAATAAATTTAACTTCTATTTTTTAAATCAGAAGTTTTATCGTGTAATTTTGTTTATAAATAATGTGGTTAACCATTACAATAAAAAAATTCTAAATTTAACTCAGTAAATAATAATTATTTTAAAATGTGTCTTGGACCCCCTTAACCCAAATATTTTTTATCAGTTGGAATTAGTGAAAACGGTTAGCTTTTTAAAGTTCCTACTGTGTATTTTACGATTGAAACAATGTGAAATGTTGATTCTCGTCTTAATGATTTTGTGAAGACATTCTATTTAAAATAAGGCAGATTATCTATTAAAAGAACAAGTACTATTTTTAACAGTGTAGAATAGATCTCAAATTAGTTTGAAAATGGTAAAAATAAATAAATAAATAAATAAATAAATAAAAAGAATAAATACTTAATCTGTGAATCATTTTTTAAAGAATATCTGTGCAGTTCTTCCGATAATGGGTTTTATTATCCTCTTCAGACCTGGGGTACACAAATGTGTACCTCCATTTTTTTCTCCATAAAAACTAAACTGTCCGAATTTTTTGAATTTTTACTTTTTCTTCTATACAACTGAATGTTTTTTGCTTTAAATCAAAACCAATAAATGTCAGCACTGATAAATATTATCTCGTAAAATAAATATTATTTTCATTCAAGTTTCGAATATGCCTTCAAGACATTGTGGCCAAGAAAGTAAGAAATATTCATGATTATTTATCTTAAATGCTTTATGATAAAAAATTTTGAGGATTTGCTGATCATTTACTTGTTTAAAAACCTTTATTTTTTTATTGTGTAAATTTATATTACTGATAGATTAACTGGTGTCTTAAGGGGATTAGTACTTTTATACCCATATTTGTAAACTTAAATTACTAGTCCCCTAAAGAACTGATTTCATAAAAATGACTATTCCTGTCATCTATGGTGTCATTTCTATTAGGCAAAAGCAATAGATATATATTTGTACTGTTATTTTATGCTCAGGTCTGAAGATGTTATATTCGGCATTGTTATCATGTTCACTCTTTCATGCAATGGAATTATGAATAAAGAGGCTGAGACATATAGTGTACTGTCTAGCCATTGCAAGTGGAGTAACTAAGGAGTTCGACACAAGATGGCGGCTGTTTCTTTTAGTCTGATCAATACGTTCTGATTAGCTTAGGTGAAAAATTCCACCAGTAAACTTGAATAAAAAATGTCGCCTAATTTAAACGCCTTATTGAAGGGAAATTTTTTCCACAAATATGGTTAAAAATTTCTAGTTATTTTTAGCAGTGTCAGTGCGTCCAAGCATTATAGTCTTCACTGACACAGACAATTGGTTGGCTTGATTGTCACAATGTGGTGGAAGTACTACCACCTAAGTTTACTTTTACCACTAAAAATGAATTTCAGATTTTTACATTATTTATTATTGAAATTTTTGATTAATGAAGCATTTAAATAAATAGAAACTCTCTTCTTAAATTTACTAGTGGAAGTTTTCTGCAGCGGTAATGATCGCCTGTGAAAATGGTTATAGTTAAAGTTTCACTATTTTAAGGCTATGTCAGTTACTCTTTATTAAAAGTCCCATTTCTTGCACACACAAATTATGATTACAAAACTTTCCTTTAGCTACGGTGGCGGTCAAAAGTTTCCGGCCAGCAAAAATTTTTCAGTTAATTTGTAAATATACCCATATGAAGAGGAATCTCAAAGTGATACTTATACATTTTATTGACATATTAGTTAGGAACTAACTTATAGAGGAACGTGTAATTATCAATAAATTTAATTGACAAAATTAAGTATAAAAGAAAACGCATCTTCTCAAAAGTTCCCGGCCACCTTCACAAGTTCGTATAAAAGTGGTATTGTAATAGAAAATTACAGTGATCAACAACATTTACAAATACTATTTTATCGTATTACTATTTTATTAGCTTTAGTAATAAGTACGGCGGCGCAGCAACGTGACATTCATACAATCAACGGTTAAAGATCGTCTGTGGTACATTTTTTCCACATTTCTTGCAATTTTGGCGAAATTTCGGCTGAGTTACAATACTTATAGTTCCGCAGATTTTTGCCAACTTCTTTCCAAAGATTTTCTATTGAATTCATGTTGGGAGTTTGAGCTGACCATTTCAAAAACGAAATTTTTGTGCGAAAACTATTACTTATCGAGGCTTGCATACATTATTTATGTCGTTATCATGTTACGAAAAATAGTTGCGACCAATTTTTTTTCTCTAATAAGGCAAAAAATGGTCTTGCAAGATATCCTTATACATTGTGTCCTTATACGCTGTGGATTTCAAATAACGGACCGTCACTTTAAAAAAAAAAATACTCCCCACGGCATAATATATTCACGATATAATATATTCACGTGTCCTCCGCCATGCTTCATTGTAGGAATAACATAGATGAAATCATACCTTTTGTTGTTAGGTCATCGTATGTAGTGTCTGCTATCACTATCAAAAAAATTTCAAATTCGATTAATGGAAAAATAGAACTTTTATCCAGTTTTCACTTGACCAGACTTTGTGTTCCTTGGAAAATGAAAATAGGGTACGTCGGTATTTTTTTTACCTCTGAAAATTTTTTAACACCGACTCTTCCAATAAAGTTCTGTATCACGTCAGCATCGTAACACGGTATACTAACTCTTTTCAGTAACATTTTCATTCCGTAAATCGCAGTATATTGCAACGGAATTTTCATGCGGATTATCAATGGTTTTTCTCCTGATAATTCTGTCCACAGGAATAGTAATTTTCCGGGGTCTCGCGGACCTCTGAAAGTCCTGAAACCCATGGCCATGTTTATATAATTTTTAAATATTGTTTAAAGTCGATTTTACCGATCGATAACTTAGCCGCAATATCTCGAGAAGATTTGCCTTTTAGCGACAAACTAATCACTCATTTATGAACAACAATTGTTAAACTTTTCAAATTTGAAATCAAACTATGCTATACACGTTTATTCATTCATAAACGCAACCAAAAAACACTTTACGGATAGAAATAACTAAAGAATGATAAGTGGCCGGAAACTTTTGAGAACATGCGTTTTCTTTTATACTTAATTTTGTCAATTAAATTTATTGATATTTACACGTTCTTCTATAAGTAGTTTCCTAACTAATATGTCAATAAAATGTATAAGTATCACTTTGAGATTCCTCTTCATATGGGTATATTTACAAATTAACTGAAAATTTTTGCTGGCCGGAAACTTTTAACCGCCACTGTATGTGTTTCGAAAGTAATAAATAACTATTGATAATATTGATCTTAGTTTTTAATTTTTTAAAGGGTCAGATGCATTTTAATTTTTTTTAAATTAAGAACATGTTTAATAATTTATAGTATTAAAATTTGAGTCCTTAAAAAAATAAAATAAATAAATAAAGAAGCTCCATACAAAATTTCGCTTTATAAGGAAAGTTATGTCCAAAGCAGTTGAGCTTTTCTTGTTTGATAAAGAGATACTTTTATCTTGAAAGCAATTTTTTTTTTCAAAACGGTGATTTTGGACATTTCGCGAATGATTTCTGAAAAATGTCGAAATAGAATTTCATAAAATTTCATATCAAGTGAGAATCCACGTTTACTGAGAGAAACATTAGCATCTACACTACTCTATAATATAATTACAACTAAGCATATGAGCTATTGCATGCTAAATTTATTCTAGTTATTTCTTTTTAGGTGCGTTCGTAATTATGTAAATACGTAGCACCTATTGTTGTCGCTCAGTCCGCCCGTCTGTCCGTCTGTCTGTCCGTCCGTCCGTCTGTCTGTCTCTCCGCATATAACAACGCAAAAACTACCCAACCGAATCATTTGAAATTTAAAATACATAATTATAACATAATTTTGTCGAGTCACTTCAAATTTTATGAAAATCGGATGGATAGATCAATTACAGGGACCATCAAAAGTATTCCGTTAAATTGCGGTCAATGGGGAAAAAAGTTTCAAATGTATTTTAATCGTTTGAAATCTAAAACATATAATTATTGCGTAACTTTGTCGAGTCATTTCAAATATTATGAAAATCGAATGCATAGATCATTTACAGGGACAATCAAAGGTATTCCATTACATTACGGTCAATGGGAAAAAAAGTTTTAAATGCATTTATATGATGTTACACTCATTCGAACATAATAGAATTGGCATGAATCTATGAAGTATATACTAAAATATGCATTCTGTACAATCTGTGATGCAAAGAATTTTTATTATTAAATTATAGGGCCACGCAAAAGTATTCCACTACATAATGCTATACGGGGAAACATTGTTTGGGACGTGTTTTAATTATATTCAACTATTTCACATTTTATGAATAAGATACGTTTCTGAGGTGTAATAAAAATTACTTTCTGTATATTTATTTATATTTATATTAGTTTTTAAGTATCATATAGGCACAGATGTCATATATACACCTAGAGATGGGAATGCTCGGAAAAAAACCGGAAAAATTAGGAAAAAAACCGGTTTTTTTCGGTTTTTTTCTGAAGGCTTATTTTTCAATTTTTCCGAACTGGAAAAATTGAAATTTCATTTATGAAATAATATAGTGAAAATTTTGTAATAATTCATTCTCATACTTTTTATTTTATTTATTTTTATGCTGAGTGTCCCACATGAAAACTTTAATGTGGGTAATCTGATCTCTGTGCAGAAATCTGTTTGAGAAGACTTGAAAGGACCCTTCACATTTTTTTCTTGGTTGAAGCACAAGATCCTTCGCAAAATTTCTCTTGAAAATAGACATTTCAGAAAAAAGTTTAATCTACAAATTGAATCTTTCGCAAATGCAATGATTGAAGAAAAAAAAAATCTCATACCATATAGCAGCTGAATCTTATCAATTTGTATATATGCATAAATAACCTTATTAAAAATGTCTAAATAGGACTCTAAAAATAGTAATAATTTCTTATTCACAAATTCTGAATATATTTTGTTTAAGTATATATACAAGAAATTCACAATTTCACAAAAACAGGATTACATGAAAAAAATCTAGATGTATAATTAAATACAACTTCTCTTTTTAAAAATTAATTCATGTGCAAAATTATTTCAATAATATGCCAATTAATAGAAATGGTAAAATTAAAAATTTAATATAAAATTTAAAGCATGCATTTATTACTTTTTCTTTCTTTTCAAGAAGTAAGTATTGAATTCGTGAAAATTTTGACTTCCAGTTTTTAATGTATTTAAACATTTTAGAAGGTCCTGAACATGATTTGATAGTTTTTGGAAAATATCTGTCACAAGTTAATCTTTGATATAACTTTGTGCACATTACTTTTTGGTGTAAATCGCTCAACAGATGACGCTGCTATGCTGCATTATTCATGATTATCGCAATAGTTCTATCTCAAGGACTAAAGGATGATTTTTTATCAAACTCCAGATTCAGACAGTTCCTGATATTTATTAATGTTGTTTAGTTTTTGGTGTAAATTGCCCTATAGGTGGCACTACTATGCTGCATTTTTCAATATTTCGTCATAGCTGATTAATTGAATGTTTTTTCAAGGTACTGAATCTAAAACTGACCTCCATAATGTACAGTAATGTTGCAAAAACATGGGCAGTTTGCATTAGAAAAGTACAAATGCGATAAAAAAAAAAAAAAAACCATATTTTATTACAAGTAAATACATTCTAAATTATACTTTCCTTCTTGATTAAACTTTGAATTTAAGTAGTTTTCTAAAGCATAGTAGAAGTTTATCTCACTGTGTAACTGCTTTTGGTATTTCCTCTCAAATAGCAAGCATTTTCTATTTGTAGTGTTCTGTTTTCATAACTTTTGAATTCCATTCTTAGAAATATGAAATTACCATATGGAAACATTATTGAATATGGTTTCTTACTCAAGAATAAAATACCAGATTTCAGGATTAAAAAAAAAATTGCGTTTAATTAAATTTAAAAAAAAAAAAATATATTTTTCTGGTTTCAGTGAGTAAAAATCAAACAGTCAATAAATCCTATGCTATTTTTTAGTTGCAGACCTGAGTAAGCTAAACTAAAACTTAGTTTTGTTTGAATTTAGATAATAAAACTAAATCAAAACTTTCAGTTGAGATTGGAAAGCTATACCAAAACTAAACATATCTTTTAAAGGAAATAAAATTATAATTGTAAGAAAAAAGTGTAATAATGTAAAAATATACATTTTTTTTTTTTTTTTTTTTTTTTTTTTTTTTTTTCGCAAACAATGGAATTTTTTTTAATACTGATATTGATAATAATGACAAAACTGCAACAATTTCTTTAAACTAGTATCATTTACTTAAAAACTATACTTATGTAAATGGAATGCATAATTTATTTCATTCCAAACTGCAGACATATTGGCTCTGGTTCTTACATTAGGTCAATTGATAGTTAAACATGTAACTTAAAAATCATTTCAACAGAGATATGATATAACAAATAATAGTGTTTTAAAAATTCTTAGGCTGTGGGGGAAAAAAAACTAAACTTTTAAAAGCAGGCTTTGCTACTTTCTTTTTATTTTGTAATATAAAGTGAAAATAATTTTCATTTAATACAAATAAATGGGAAAAAAATGTTTATTATTTAATATTCTCTAAGAAAATATAATTTATTTGGGAGAAACAGTCATAAAAAATCAATTTTTCCAATTTTTCCTTTTTTTTCCGAAAAAAACCGGTAAAAAAACCAGTTTTTTTTCCGCCACTTATATTTTTCCGGAAAATTTACATCTCTATATACACCACATTTGTATGTACTTTTCCCCCCGACAATTTGATACTGCACATCTGTGCAAAGGAGAAGATTCGTTTAATACGTTTATAACAATTGTCGGGGAAATAAAATGGGAAAAGTCAAAGATTTCAGAGATATGTGCTGATTAAATAATACAACTGCATGTATTCATTATAGCTATAAGTATTAGTATTTGCGATTTATTGTGAAAATTACATTTACTGTTTTGTTATTTATTAAGTTTATTATATACAATTGTTTATTTATTGTTTCCTTTTTCATTAAATTCAAGTTTATTTACTGTTATTTTTTAAATCTTTAAGTTATTTTTATTATCAGTAATTATTTATATATTATAAGTATCAATAATGATTAGCAATAATTATCTATATCAAACTATCATAATTATTATCAATAATTATTTATATCAAACTATCATTTATTTATTTTTATTTCCTTTTTTAAAATACTAGAATCTCTTTTTTTTTTTTTTCATGTTACTTTAATTTTATATTGCATTAAAAATTCAAGTCCTTTTATTGCATTCAGTTTGTAACTTACATACAAAAACAAAATTTTTGGCAGGGAAAAACACGTGTAAATGTGGTGCATATATGAAATTTTTACCATCGTATATTCAGCTCAGAAAAATGTTTTGTTTTATATCAATTTCATTAAAAATATCACTGAGATAGTTCTAAATACGAGGGCAATTCGGAAAGTAACCTCCGTTTATGAATTTAAAAAAAAAACTGATGAAAGGAAACATGTTTTATTACTTACGTATGAAAGACACTTTCTTCAGCTACTTCTCAACATAATTGCTGTATTAATTAAAACAATTATCATAATGGTAAATCAGCTTTGAAATTCCATCGTCAGAGACTTCTGCCGCCGGCCTATTCAACTGCGATTATTTTTTAATTCAATTCGCACCACTCTTTCAATCCAAAGAATTTTAACATATTCTTTTATTCATATCAACAAATCCCGATATGCTCTCGTAATATTTTACTTGACCCACTATTTTTTTAAACATTTTTGGTAGTACATTTAGCAGCAAATTATACAGAAAAATATGTTAAAATTCTTTGGATTGAAAGAGTGGTGCGAGTTGAATTTAAAAATAATCGCAGTTGAATAGGCCGGCGGCAGAAGTCTGTGACGATGGAATTTCAAAGCTGATTTACTGTTATTATAATTGTTTTAATTAATACGGCAATTATGTTGAGAAGTAGCTGAAGAACGTGTCTTTCATACGTAGGTAATAAAACATGTTTCCTTTCATTAGTTTTTTTTTTATTATTCATAAACGGAGGTTACTTTCCGAATTGCCCTCGTATAATAACGCTTTAGGTACACCTTACAAATTTTCTAACTTAACAAATACTCCATATCTTTATCTTATTTATGAAAACGATATGTAAAATTTCATTGGGAAAACACAATAAATTAGTGAAAGTCTAAAATTAGTCGCTATAAAAATGTTCAAGATTGTTTCAGGATATAAGTAACTCTTACTATGTCACTTTGTAATATTTAACATACTTTATTATGAACATAAGATCATCAAATTAAATTAGGTTAGATTATTAAAAATATTTTCTTCAAAAAGTAGCGACAAGGGTTTTAAAAAGCTCATAATTTATATGACGCAGCGCTTCTGTATAATAGCTTTTTTGAAATGAAGTTTTGCAATAGTCATTTAATTAATGAACAATAACATTTGTGCATTATTTTTCTAGTTTCTTTTATTTCAAATTTGACTTGTAATTTTATCATTCTGCTAAATGAATGGATTTTGAAGAATATTTAATTTTACATGCTTGATACACTGTATTTTTGCTCATCTTTAATAAAGGGAAAAAGACTCGTTACTATTTTTTACTGCATCATTAAAGCAGTCCTTTTTTATTATTCTCTCTTTTTTTCTTTGTTATTTAACTTTTTCCGATGATAATGCAGCATATTTTAATAGTTTTAGAACTTAATTATATAGAAAGAGGCACTAAATTAGTAATATCACTCAATTACACTTATTTACATAAACAGGACGAATACAGGAAGTAAAACATGAAATTGATTACACTTATAATCTTCGTAGCTGAACTTTAACATAAAAGCCAATCACATTTCACTTGATAAATATTAGGTTGAACAAAAATTTCTGTGAAATTTTAATCTAATAGTTACTAGAATTTGTTAAGATCTAAGATATTTTCTAAGAGTAACAGTGGTATATCTATATAATCCAAGAGCCGACCGCACAAAACCCTAAGTCACCGAGCACAAGAAAAAATCCTTTATTTTGTGGAAGAGTAGTCATAGAGGAATCTAATGATCCATGTCTGCCGGAAGCGAAGTGCTGCATAAGCCAAAAATTAATACTACTAGTGGTTGACTCGCAGGATTAGCATTGTGTTTTCCTGCACCCAGTTTTCCATGTTTTCCTACTTTTGACTGTAGGTCAAACACAATGCTAAACCTATGAGTCAATCACTAGTGGTATCAGTTTTTGGCTTATGCACCACTTCGCTTCCGGCAGACATGGATCATTAGATTCCTCTATGACTACTCTTCCATAAAATAAAGGATTTTTTCTTGTGCTCGATGACTTAGGTTTTTGTGCGGTCGGCTCTTGGACTAATAGGAGGCGTTCAAGAATTTCCATCCAGACGTGGCTCCATCCGAATATGACCTCTTATGACCCATGCAACACTTTTTCAAGGACGTCGATTTGAATCCTTTCATGAAATTGAAGAAGCATGTCAAGAGCAGTGTTCTCGCTGTCGCTCGCCATTGCGCCAAATTGCGACTAAATTCTTCATTTGGCGAGTAAACAAGCGATTAGATTCGCCAAATTGCTAGTGCTCAATTTTTGCTTTTTCCTACTCTTTTTTTGTCTTTTTTGGTGTGTGTATGTGTTACTTATCATGTTCAATTGTTACGTACTGTCAAAATGGAAACTATTTAAAAGTTTCTTAAGCTCTCGTTGCAGAACAATCAATTTAGCAGATGCCATCGACTTCATCTATAAAAACGATCTGCAACAACTTGATTTTTCAGATTCATTATGTGTAATATCATAAAATTCTGAATTAACGTAGGAGATTTTATTTCATAACATTTTAATGAATTAAATCGGTTTTAGAGTTTTATTCTTGATTATGCAAGGTATTTGGAATAGACGTATTTTTAATATATTTGTAACGGATAGTTGAATTTAGATTAATAACAATTGTTGTCGCATTTATAAAAACTGAGGTTAGTTTAGAACATATTGAAAAAAAGGGGTACATTAAAGGATTAAAGATATTTTACTAGTGCTACACGGCGAGTCTATTTGGCTAATACATTTTTCGTTTGGCGAATGTTTTTCATTTTTAATTAGCCAAATTACTAACGTTGGTCAAATGCCAGCGAGAACACTGGTCAAGAGGTTTTCGATTCCAAAGAGCCAGCCGCCATGGTATTTCCAGCTAATCCGGAATTTGGCTGAAAGTCGTGGACTATGATGGGTCTAAAGCTGCAATCAGATTCACCAACATTTCGAGAGCCTTTTCCCCCAACTTTCCTCGAAATGTCCGCACAAGACTTAGTGCAAACAGCTATATCCTCCAACTTTTTCTGCAGTTCCAAAAAACTCTCCGCTAGGCAAGATTTTTCATTCAAGATAGAATATTTCAACGAATCAGATTAAAAACGATTGATACGAATAGGCGATAAATATTAACGCTTGGTACTCGTAGAACTGGTTTTCCTCCGATTTTTTCCAAGACAATTGTAACCTTTTTTCTCTCGTTGAACAGGAAAAAGTTGGGGTTAAAATCGGCTAAAATCGTAAAGGTCGTGAATCTGATAACAGCCTTACGGTATAAATTTTCCAAGTGGGTGAAAAAAGTCTGGGCCAGGATTCGAACCAAGGATGTAGTGGCTGTAGCCGCCAATGCTCTTCCAGCTGAGCCATCCCGGACAAATGCTGGAAGACTATTTCGCCGAATTGGCTTCAACGATCACAAAATCTGATCTGATACTTTGGATCTGTCAACAGAATAAATCGAAGGTCAATATGGACTTTTTTCGCACTCTTGGAAAATTTACACCGTTATAATTGATTTACCGATTGAATAATCGTTTTTAAAATTAATCTAATATGATGGTATCCAGGGCCCGACTTAGACAGTGGGAGGGGGGGGGGGGCTAGGGCAAACATTACTAGGGGGGGCTCCCTTCTATCTTAAAATTTTTCGTAAATTATACTGAAGTGACTAAAACTATAATTTATACCTATTGTATGTGTACATAAATTTCGTACCAATTATTATTTACATTGATATACATAATAGCAGAAGAAAGATTACTTTAAGAAACTGTAGAATGCAATTTTTTTCGGTTACAGAAATATAGAGATAAATGTGAGGCCTTAAGAGGGCATGGGGCATGGAAACAGAAAGGGTAGGAGAAGACAACCTTTTAAAACTGAAAAAAAAAAAGAATTTTGGTCACTTTTGGCCATTTTTTATCATTTGACACTCTTTTAATGAAAAACTTATAAACTTATATCTGTCCTTGGGGGGGGGGGGGGGGGGCTTCGAGCCGGGGGGCCCGGGGCAATTGCCCCGCATGCCCATGCGTTTAGTCAGGCCCTGATGGCATCTACTTTGAAGAAGAGTCCTGGTTGCTTTTGCTGTTAACTTGCGCATAACAACGCAACTTTCATTAATCTCCCAGAACTATTTGCTCAACCTAGTATTACAAGGAGCAATTCCCGCATCGCACAGTGGAGTATTTGACCCCCAAAACTCTGATCAAAACTGCAGCTATTTAAATTTTCTCAACAATTATACGAAACGTATTAGTGATGGGCGATTTCGATTTTTTAAATCGATTTAATCGATACTACGGCCAACTCGATTTAATCGATACTTTAAAATTTTTAATCGATTTCTCTGAAGGTAATATAATTTTCATTTTCCTTCAAAAGTCGAAGATAAAATAGACGGATGTGCCAATTCGAAAATTTGAGTGTATTAGTTTCTAAGATAGAAGAATTAAAGAAACCTCAGAACCCCCCCCCCCCCCCTGCAAAATAGCGTTTTTTATTGAGTGATGTACACCAAAAATTGATCAGAATTAATTTTTATTAGGTACCAGCTGAATCTGAATTTTGATGAAAATCCATGAAAGCGCGAGATACAGCTATTGCGAAATCATAAAAAATGCAGCATATCAGCGCCACCTGTAGGGCAATTTACACCAAGAACTAAATAACACTAATCTGTGTCAGAGATTTACTAAATCTGAATTTTGATGAAAATTCGTTCTTGAGATAGCGCTATTCAGGGTCGGACTGGGTCAGTGAAAAGGGCGCAGACCTTGGATTTTCAGAGGGCGCAAGACTACAACAAATTCACGTCAATTTTATTTGCTGGTATTATATTTAGTTTAACAAGGTTTAACACTTTCGCACAGAAACAAAAAGTAGTTTAAAATTATATCTCATATAGAATTATGCATCGCTATATAAAATTATATATATAATTATATATGTTTAAAGTTCCACAAAATCTACAGAATATTGCACAATTTTCTAAAATAAATCGTGATATCTTAATGTTCCAGCAATTTGAACACAGATTAGCCTGTAGTAGACTTATATCAAGGCTATCACTTTCTTATTTTATTCTTTTGTGTCATAACTTTTTCCTCCATGATTCTTATAAATTATCTCCAATTTCAAATTATTCTGCAAATTATCATATAAAAAAGACATAGGAACTAATTGATTGGTAATAATATCAACTATTAAATTCTATTTGTAAATTTTGTTTGGGGATTTTTTATGTATTAATAAATGCATGAAAGTTGATTTTTTCAAATTTTTAATTTTCCATATTTGACACCTTATTTGAATCCTTGCCAGCCAAGAAAAAGATATAGTTTAGCTAAATTTCTTAAAACTAAATACAATTACAAAACAAACAGTGTTAGAAGTTTATCAATAAATTTCGGAAAGTAAAATAAAAATATTGAAGACAAATTGCCGAAAAAAACTCAATTAGTCACCAGTAAAATTGTATGATAATTTTAAATATTTAAACCCTTGATTGGTTTGGTTTGGTTTATTTTAGTCGTCCGATTATCTGCGCTAGGGATATAGGACCGGGGGGAGTGCCCTTCGTGGGGGTCTTTCTAAGGGAACCTAACCCGTATTTACGAAAGGTTCGAAGAAAACCACGAAAACTCCGAACGGTTAGGCCGACAGCCGCGATTGGGTTCGAACCCAGCACTTGCCGTCTACCAGTTGAGAGGTCTGTACCTCTCGGCCACTGGTATTTAAACCCTTGAGGACGAGCAATACGTATACGTGCGTTTAAAAGGCCTAAGAATCAGTGTTTATCCCAGTAAAATTTTACTGTAAAATTTGCCTTATTCAATCAGAGTATTTTTTTCGATTTAATAAGGCACAAATTTCTGTTTTTAAAAATCAGTGACTAGACATTAAAAATTTCGTAAAAGGCTCTCGTCGTCAAGGGGATAACAAACTTACATTACATTGAAGAACATCCTACAAAGAATTTATTAATAGTTTTAAGAATTAAAAAAAAAGACTTTGAATAGAGAAACGAGCTTGGATTATGTTTGAGTCTATTCAATTATTCAGTGTAAGGAATCGGATGACTTTTATGAATATACTAGAGGCCTTCGCCCGCTACTTTGGTCGGTTTAGACGGACATTAAATAGTTTAATAGTTTATTAATTACGGGCATTAAATAGTTTAATTGTTAGTATTAAATAGTTTAATACTATTAAAATGCATACCAAACAATATCTAAATGTATAAGTATGCAATGGAATACTTTTGTGTGGCCCTGTAAGTTAATAAGAAATATTATTTACACCACAGCATGTATATTTTAGTACATGCTCCATAGATGCATATCAACTTTATTATGTTCGAAAGAGTGTAAAACCATTAAAATGCACTTGAAACTTTTCCCCCATTGACCGTTATGTATCGGAATCCTTTTGTTTGTCCCTGTAATTGAACTATGAATCCGATTTTCATAAAATTTGAAATGACTCGACAAAATTATCTAATAACTATATATTTTAAGTTTCAAACGATTCGCTTGAGTAGTTTTTGAGTTGTTACATGCGGACAGACAGACGAATGGGCAACTCGGGATACGGGATTTTTTCCCTTCAAATCAAAACAAAAGCGACGTTTCTCCGTTTCCGGGGTTGGAGGAGATAGAGCCACACATACATACATACATACGTTCGGATTTTAATAGTGTAGATAAATCAATGTTTTTCAGTTGGGTTTAAATTTATTATCCTCAAATCCGTACTTTTTCAACTCCATCAAGATTTAAGGTAATATGAATAAACAATGCCATTTCCTGGTCGTTTGGATCCAAGAAACTCAACAAAGATATAAATGTGTGTTACAGTTTGAAAATTCAAAGTTGGTACAATTTTTTTAAATATAGATGATTTTGAAAACATAACTTATACACAACAATACCCCTTTTGTTGTTTCATGAACATTTTTTTTAATGATTATTTTTAGCGGAATTAGTTTCGGGTAACCACTTTCATTATATTTATCACAATTGATGCACTAGAAGTTGGTAGAAAAAACAAGATTTTTTTTCTGGCTGCCAAATAAAGTTGCTGCAGTGCTGCGAAGAGCTTCAATTTTTTTTAAGTATATTTCTTTAAAGTAATAAGAATTAGTTATCAGTTAAAAATGAGATAAATTTAACTTCTGTTACAATTTTACAGCAATTAATTTTGCGAATGAGATATCTTGTAGAAAGAGGCATTTTGTTTCCTTAAACAATGATTTTATTTATCCATAAAATTCTAAATTTATACTTGACTGTTAAAAGATTTCAATAAAAAATGTTCCACAAAAATTACTTTATTAGACTAAAATAATTTACTTTTCTTAGCATTCACATCTCATGATTTGCAAAATTCGTACAAGTAGAGATCAAGGGAAAATTTTAAATTTCGACAACTGAGAGGAATGCATCAGGGATTTTATTCCTGGAAGTTGCAGGATTTTGTAACCAACTTTTTTTTTCCGTAAAAAAACTTATCAGAATTTCTCAATATTATCATTTTATTTATTAATAGATTTTTCCTTGATTAAATTAAACATTTTTTTTATGTAAAATACATATTGGAATTTCGTTTTACTTATTTCACCATGGAAAGTGTCATTAACCGAAAATTATGTTGTAGATTTGTGAATAAAAAAATATTGGCAGTTGAATTTCTCAGCTTGAAGGATTGTAATGCAAGAGTGTCATCAAGGCTGCATTCCTCGTAAAAATGAAACATTGTGTTTTCCAATTAATAACAAATCTCCAGAAAAAGTTTTTTGCTTTCTGATATTTACATTTTTTTTTTCTCAAATTATTTTTACAAAACACGGTTTTAATTATAGTGCATTCATGTCCGGCTTTAAAGGGGGAGCGCGGGACGATATAGTAAAAGGTAAAAGAAAATATGCAAAATATTAGTGGAAAATCTAAAAGATGTCATTCAAAGAAGCTATTGGGTTATTCTCTGCAATAGTGCAAAAAGTGTTTCCCAGCCATATAAATGCTCTAAATTTCCTTTTATTTTTATGCATTTTTACTTTTATTAGAAGATCTAAAGTTTGTTTATTAGGGCCAGGAAGTAAAATTTAAAAATAAACAAATTTAATATTTAAAAATATAAGGTATATCATGCAAATATCATTACCTCACCTTTCCCCAACCCATACTACCATATGCTTTACTGCCTGATTTTTTCCATACAGAAATACAAATAATTAAAAACACCCTAAGCAAAATAAAGTTCCTATTTGGTACTTCACAAAAAATAATAAAAATATTTTTTTTTTTACTATTATTAGATAGTCTACTCAATTATATATAGTTTCCCCATGTTAGACCATTATTCCCTCACACATTGCTATTATCTCAAATATCCTATCACTAAAGAAGAGCAGGAGTCTAGCATCCTTCACAGAGAGGAAGCTAATTTGACTACTTGTCAGTCCAGTAACATAAATTGGTAGTGTAAGTTTTTGTTAATTTTCTAGAAATTTTTTTCAATCAGAAAATCCCACCCCCCTTCCTAGATTTATTAGCAGTCATTCCCTCACACAGAATGCTAAATTTTTGGTAATTTTCAAAATTTTTAATTTTATCATATATTATATCTTACGCGTTCTTCTTTAAGGAATCAGTTTGATTTTTTCCATAATTTTGCATTTTTCATGACAATTAGTGAAAACGTCTTATTTCATCATTCCCTCACTCGTCATTCCCTCACATTTATTGTTATGAGGCAAGGGCGCCCATATGGGGGGGCAAGGGGGGGCTTGAGCCCCCCCCCCCCTAGATTTTGGTAAAGTCAAACTGTTTTTCATTACGAATCAGTTGTAATTGTAATGTTGGAAATTTTTAATTTTATTTTGTAAAAAAATTGGTTGCCTGTAAAGTCGGTATACGGGCGAAAGTTTTACGTGACAACGACTTTGAGTTGTAAAATAATTTTAATGTGAATATTCATTCGTATAGTAGGAAGAAGGATGAAATAATAGTAACAATTTAAAACATTTATTTATACAAAGAATTATATTTAAAACATTAATTTATACAAAGAATCTCGCACTGAATTTCATATTAACAAAATTTTATTTTTACCTTTACACATACATACGTATTTATATACAAATATACATACAATAACTTGCAATACACTGTGTTTGTTAAACACATTTTACTTCATGTTTATTGATGTCAAATGTTGAATTTTGTAAACAGCATATTAAAGAATTTTTCAATGAGCAGAATATAACTAAAGTAAAATGGCTTTCACTAATCACATATCATTAGTTTTCCATAATATACCACCGAATTACGAAATAAACTACACTTATTTTCTTTGTACTTTATACTAATAACTAATACATAACGTATTTCGTCTTAGTTTGATACTATCTAAAATTCCTATTAAGCACCGCCCCTTCCTCGCAGCGAATTCACATTCACGTTCAGAAAATGGTCCCACAAGTGACCGGAAAAAGTTAAGAGAAAAGTGAGCGCGTATCGTGAGCGGAGCGTAACGTAACGTAACGCAGTTTCTTGAAGTGTCTCCCGGCAAACCAATTTACAAGACGTTGTCACGTCAAAAACAAAGCGTAGAAAAACTACCGAGACAAGATCAGAAGGGTCGGAAGAAATTTCCATTTTAAATTCTATTAAATGAAGAAAATGACATTAAAATTACAGTAGTGTCGATTTTTTGGGATGAAAATATTCTCAAAAACTTTCTAATTTCTTTTCATTTCCTTTCCGTAGCGCAGAAAGGGGAAGATATCAGAGTACATCCTTGACCAGAGGGTACGGTCAAGTTAGGGTCCGTGAGAGGGTGGTTACATTGTATTATCTTAAGTAGGTTCAGAATTGCGGATGGTCCCCTTCAAGGTCAACTGAAATTTCACGGAAACGGAATGTTTTCCTTTCCCTTTTCCTTTCTTTTCTTTCTTTTTTTAATGGCAAAGTCAAAAGTCACTCTAGAATTCTGAGATACAACACTGACACTGGGGTTGAAAAGTCTTTTTTTCTCACTTATTTCTTGTGTGAAAGAATTAAGAGAAGCTTTTTAATACGTTAGAAGCAAGCTATACGTTAAAAAAATTTAATTGAAAATTGAGTTTTTCTTTAGATGGAGAAGAATTTATCTACTTCAAACAGGTAAGAATAAATTTAAATTTCTAAGACTGTGTTTCATATATTCAAAACAACGTACTACTCTATCATACAATAAAACAGCATTTCTCAATCGATGTATTGGGACGAGTATTGTCAGGTGTCCTGATCCCGATTATCAGGGCTTCGAAGACCCTCTCTTAAAAAACATTGCAAGTGATGTTAAAAGTCCTAGTTTTTCATAAACTCTTTTAAATTTCTTTTAGTATCACGCTGTTGTTTAGTCTGCATCCTTTGAAACTTAATACAGTAAAACCTGTAAAGAGAAATCCACCTATAACGAAAAAATCGACCGAAAGGAATTGCATTCAAATATAACTGCTAAGACGGAATGTTTTTCAGGTTCTCTACTATCTTTAGAAATTGTATTGCACCTTGTTTTGTAAAATCTGTTAGAATGAAATTTCTCTATAGAATCATTAGAAAAAAAAAAAAAAAAAAAACTTTGCGTGTAATTATTAAATTACAAGGGTTTAATTGGAAATTTCTCTAAAACAGAATCTTATTTCAATCGCTAGTAAAAGTTGTAAATTTTACTTTGTAAGGTTAATTTGCTCCTTATAACACAATAAAACATACTTAGACGGAATCCCAACCAACCAGAAACAACTTTTATTTAGACATTTTTCCGTTTTAAGAGATACAACTACACTGTATTTCTAGATTAGGAATTTATATGTATATATATATATACGTTTATAAAAGTTTGTTTGTTCATTCTAGACAGGTTCCGTTTTCTTAAGAACCTGCATTTTTTATGTACCAACTTAAAAAATGCTTTTACCCCTTTTTTTCCCCTCTGTTTTCCATGATATTGTACCTAGCAACGCTAGTCACGACAGACAAATGCCACGTCAGTGACATTTATCTCGGTCAACTATGTTAAACATTTAATTATTTTCGAAAATTTAATTTAATAAATATTAAATTTTAATTTTTCTTCCGTCTCTTCAATTACTGAGATGCTGAATGTCCTTTTGAATACCATTTGAATCAGTATATTTAGACAATACTTTATATGAATTGAGCTTTTAATAAGTGAAATTTCAAATGCTACAATATTGTTTAATAATAAAATTCCTTGTATTAATATTTTGAAAATAGTCAATATTAAAAAATAGAAACTAAAAATGTTATTTTTTCCCTTTACGTATGTTTTTCTTCTTTTTTACTATTTGATATTTATATATATATATTTCAAATATAATTTTTTTTAAAGTTTAATTTTTGAAAATTTAAAACTTAACCATGCATAAAATTTAATTTTTTTAAAAAAGAAAAAAAAACTTTTTGTATGCTTTTTTTATATTTTTGAACAGAGAAAAGAATAAATATTAATCTGTCCACGGAATTTAAAAAAGAAATATATTTTTTCTAAAAATGCTACATTGTTATTATTATTATTTAATAGGCTTTTAGGAGAGTATTTTACTACGAGAATTATAGTTTCAGATTTTTCTTTCAAAATTTAAAATTTCAAAGACAAATTAGAAAATATATAACTGAAAACACTGTACAAATATCATAATTTTATATTTCATGAAAATTCAGAAATATCAATTTAAATGAGGCAAATCCTGAAAACATTATTCTGAGATAAACAAAATTAAAATTTTGTCTTGGAAATAGCATATTTGTAACCAAAGAAAATAGAAATATATAATATTGTATGATCTGAAATTGTTTTTCTGAAATTTAAAATTTTATACTTTAAAAGATTTTTGTGGGAATATTTCTTATTATTTAAAAAAAAATTGTGACAGTGTATTTATTATTTCATAAATTCATCATACAATTGAAATAATTTAAGAATATTTTAATATTTTATTTGTATTCGTATTATGTTTAAAGCCTTTTGTGATTAACTATAACTTAGGGGTCTCATGAGTCTTACTTTTTACCTGGTAGTGCTATTTAGCAGCATGTTACATTTAATTCTTTTTTTCAATCCTTATGAAATGCATAAAACCTTTGATATAGACATCATAAAATCTACTCTATTTAAAATATTTTTTTAAAAATATTCTATGTTGAAATTTTATTTGTTTATTTATTTATTTTTTAATTTAAAAACAATTTGCATCAAACTTGGTGAACATTTACATTATAAACCAGTAAATCTGCAGATCAGGAGCCTCAACGTCAGCTTCGTTCATATATATATATATATATATATATATATATATATATATATATATATATTAAACACACTTTGGGTAATATTCAATTTCCTGGAAACTGTCATTTAAAATTTTCAAATTACTCAATTATTTATAAGAATAAAATAAGAATTAGACGTTTTCAGCCATCAAAAGCGGTAAATGAAAAACTTAGTTAAGTTAGGATATTCTGCAATTTTCATGATCTATTATTTTTGTTTTCATTTCTTTATTATAACATAGTGGGCGGAGCCCCCCTGAACCCCCCGAGCCTCACTTGATTTAAATTTGTCACTTTCTAATAATTGTGCTAATGGTTATTGTATATCTTGCATTTCTTTATACATTTTGATTTATAAGGATAAGTAACAGTTTGGACAAATATTTTTCATTATCCTCATACTCCTACATGCCTGCCAACTACATACACCTAAAAATGATATATCAGGAACTTTTGTAAGTGTAAACTCAGTAATCTAGAGTTTTACAATTTTGTTTCCGAAAAAAAAAAAAAAGAAGAAGTTTTGATTGCATTTTGCGGCAATTATAGCGGGACAGACAGACATACAGAAGAACAGACTGACAGATGAAAAACAATAAATTTCGTGTCTCCAAAGTAAGCCTTCACTGAAGTTTCGGCAATGTCGTCATTATTCATGAGATATTGATATCCATGTTTCTTGTATTTTAAACGACTACTATAAAATACCTGTTTTTGTTCAATTATGACGTCATATTTTAGTAAGTGAAATATTTATTAAAAATATAATTCATTTTTATTTCTTTTACTTCTAATTATGTCCCCATTTTTGTCAGAAAAATTCTTATTAACGAAACAAATATCCGTGTTTAATACTTAACAAAAAGTACTATATCTATAGTTATTTTAATTCTGACGTCATATATATTTTTTTTTTCTTAGCTTAATTTTTCGAAGAGAAATTGCTCAATTGAAACTTATTGCTGTTGAAAAATTATTATTCCAAATTTTGATTTTTTTGGCAACGATAAAGGAAATTGGTTAAATTTTATTTAAAAAATCCCTATTGATTCTGTATGAAAAAGAAGGAAATTTTGAATTATTAAGGAAAATATTTGAATAAAAGTAATAAAACATAGCCTATGTTTTTTTCTGGGCTATGTTATATTTATACGCAAAGATTCAAAGACATTAATTAATTCATCAATTTTGATGTTGACTTCATTTAAATTTTCGTACACGCTTTCAAATTTATAACATTATAAGGATAAGGATTAAGATGAATGGTTACTTAGCAACCATTAAGAGAAAATAAAGAAAATGAAATAAATACATTTGAAATAAGTAAATCTTTAAAGAATTAGCTTATATTATTGGGACACATTTATAAAAAATCTCCAAAATTTACAGTAACAATTTGAAAAATCTGACAAATGCGTTGACAAAATTTCAAAATAATACGAATAATTTAACTGGTAAATTTTAGTATCCATTTATCGTTGAATTCCATTAATGAAATGTGTCATTTTCTCTCTCAAAAAAAAAAAAAAAAAAAAAAAAAAATCATTGGATTTGCCATAGAAAAACATTATTGCGCAAAATTAAATATTCTATATTTTCCGAACGAATGAATCAAATCTAACAAAAAACTATGCAGCTTAATCCCAGTGCCTCATTAACATACCCACTTAATTTCAAGCCAATCGTATGCTTTTTGCGTCAGTTATCGCGGAACAGACAGACAGACAGAAACCAAAAAATTTCGTGTTTCCAAAGTAAGCCTTCTCTCACGTTTCGGGAATTAAAGAATAACTTATACTTTAAATTTATTGTTATAATTGCAATGATTATTTAAAATCGGCAACTTTGCCAATAAAAAAAAAACAATTTTTTAAATTTTAAATTAAAATTAAAATCTTAAATAAATAAATAAATAAATAAATAAATTGCTTTCAAATTCAAGATACATTAGTTTTATATCATTGTCGCTATTTTTAGGGGCTACTGAATCAACAGTTTTGCTATAATCTTGCGCGCAATGGAAAAAAAAAAATCAAAAAACCTTTTTTTTTTAATCAAATTAAAGATTAAAATAATATAATGAAATTTCGATGTAGAATACTAAAAAATATATTTTAAATAAAAAATATATTAAGTTCTCTATAGTAAAAATATTTTGATTTATGTTTTATAGGTACTGTGAAAAAAAAAAAATTAAATGTGACATGTTACTAAATTGTTCTACCAGTTAAAAAGTAAAACTTCTAAGAACTCTTAAAAGCATTAAATATTCACTCGGAGTTGTGGAATAAAGCTAGAAACATTTTCATGAGATGAAATGAAATCATTTATTGTGATGAAATCATTTAATATTATATAACATCACAAATATATCTTATAATATCACAAAATGACTAATTTTAAGTTTCAGAGTAGTATTAAGTAAAAATGGTATTATTATGATTGCTTTTAATTATTTAAAATGCATACATCAATTTTGAATTCAATTTATTACTATGTTGTTAAATGAAATAAAGATTCCGTTATTTGAAAAAAAAAAAAAAAAAAAAAAAAAAAAAAAAAAAAAAAAAGTTTGCATTTTGTATAAGTAATAAGCCATCGCTCTAAATATTTTACCTGATCAACAATGCGAAACTTTCTGACTAATTTTTAATGATAGACAAATTTGATATTTGAAGGCATTTAATTTTTTTTTTTTTCCTGACAATATTTTTAACTAAGCAGAGAGGTAAAAAAAAAAAAAAAAAAAAAACTGAATTTTATTAGTATTGCTTATTTATTAGATTTATTTTCGATTCGAACATATTTTTTCGCTAAATTATTTGCAGTTTGAATTACAAGGTTGTCTTAGGACAGTAGTTTTTTCCTTTTCTGTACTCTCACGTCTGGAAATTTGATTAAAAAAATCCCACCTTTGTCGCCTTTGATTCCACTGTGAATTTGAAGTCTTTTATGAAAAAAATTCGGCATTTACCCCAAAACAAAAAAGATAGATTACGAAGTCTTAATGTGTTTGTGAACAAAAAATAATTTTAAAATGTATCAGAAAGTAACATTTGATACAGTTGGATTTGAAAACAATCTTAAATTTAATATTTATAATGATTTTTGTATTAATGATTTTAATATTAATTATATTTTTAATGAAATTTAATATTTTTCTTCTGAAAATATTTTTAACTAAGCGGAAAGGTTAAAAAAAAAAAATCAGTTTTATTAGTATTGCTTATTTTGATACCGACTTTGTTACTCTTAGATAGTCCTCCTAATTATGAATTAACATTTATATTTCAGTAATTGTTGAACTGCTTCAAAGCTGTGAATATAGAACTGTAAACTGTTGCTGTAATCGTGTTTGATAATGAATATTCGTAAATTATTTGAAAAAATTCGTGAGAAAATTCCAAAAAGTGAAACAGTAAATATGCAAAAGCCAGCGAAAGAAGAACTTCCATGTGAGATCGGTTTGAAACAAACTTCATCAACTTCAGAAGCAATTGAAAATTCATTTTCTCATCCTTCAACTTCAGCTGGAAAAATAGTAAAGCAAATGCACTCGAATGATGATAAACACTCTCAGAATTTTTCTGAACAGACCAATCGGAAAGCCACGAAAAGGTCAAGATTAGAGATGGAGCAATCTGCAAGAGAAGATTTTCCATGTGAAAATGATTCGAAACAAGTTTCAATGGATTTAGACAGAACAAAAAAATTATTTTCTGATCCTTCAAGTTTGTCAGAGAAAATAGTCAAGCAAATGCACTCCATTGACACCAAGGACACCCAAAAGTTTTTTGAACCGAATTGGGACAAAGCCACAAAAAGGGCAAGAGTAGAGGCGCAGCAACCTACAAGTGAACTATTTTTATGTGGCGATTCAAATCAGGTTTCAATGATTTCAGAAGGAACAGGATATTTACATCATTTAACTCCAGAAGAAAAAATATCCGAGCAAATATATTCAAATAATCATAAAGACACAGAGAAATTTCCTGAAATGATCAATGATAACACGTCGAAAAATGTTAAACTACATACACATGAATGTACAAAAGAAACAGAAAATTCTTTTAAACTCCTTACAACTTCACCAAAAAAGATAGTCAAGGAAATGCATTCACATGATGATAAAGACATTTCTAGTTCTGAAAGTGTATGCTATGATTTAGGTAAATATTTGGATAATTCAATTTCACATGTTTCAGATGATATAAAATACCAACTTCTAACAAATCCAAAGGTAACTTTTTCTACTCACGATTTTAAGAAAGATGTGCTCAATTTTGGTAAAGATAAACGCAAGTTTCAGAAGAGTTGGTTAGAAACGTATCCCTGGCTCGTGTATTCACCTTCTTTAAAAGGTGGTCTGGTCTGTGTAGGTATTGTGTACTTTTCAAACCAATTTTAAGAAGAGGTATTTTTGGTGCATTTGTTGTTAATGCGCAGAAGGACTTTAAGCATTTTCACGAAGATGCAAAGGCACATAACAAATCCCAATGGCACCAAGAAGCTGCAGTTAATGCCAAAAACTTCTCTGATTCTATAGACATGAAAAGGAAAAGCATAATTGAGCAATTGGACTCAGCTAGAGATGAAGCAATTCAGGCGAACAGAAAAAAACTTGAATCTATTATAAAAACTATAATTTACTGTGGCGTTCATGACCTTCCACTTCGTGGGAAACTTTCGAGAAGCGGGAATTTCGAGGGTTTGCTTAATTTCCGAGTTGATTCAGGAGACGAAACTCTTGATGAACATTTGCGAACACATTCGGGAAAAGCGAAATATACTTCGCACAGAGTCCAAAATGATTTGATAAATATTTGTGGATCTATAATCCAAGAAACGATCGCAAAAGAAATAAATGAATGTAATGCATTTTCTTTGCTGGCTGATGAGACTGCTGATATTAGTGGAAAAGAACAAATGTCTCTCGGAATAAGATACATTACTGAAGATGCTAATATTGGCTGTATCATTAAAGAAGAATTCATGGGTTTTGTCGAATTAGAAAAATTAAATGCAGAAAATGTGACAGATTCTATCTTACTGTTCACGGAAAAGCTGGGACTGGAAATGACAAAACTTATTGGTTTAGGATTTGATGGATGCTCCACGATGGCTGGTAAAGATACTGGTGTCCAGAAAAGAATCAGAGAGAAATATCCAAAATCTGTTTATTTTCACTGTGCATCCCATCGATTAAATTTAGTAGTAAATGATCTGAATCAAGTTCCAGAAATAAGGAATACGATAGGTACAATTAAACAAGTAATAAGATTTTTCAGGGAGAGCACACTTAGAAAAAAAAAATCCCAAACATTCCTGGTCTATGTGAGACTAGGTGGTCCGAAAAATATAAATCTATACGAAGATTTTCTAATCATTTCACTTTAATTAAGGAAACTTTCTGTGATCTTTCGCTTGACGATGAAACGAATACTGAAACACGGTCACAAGCATTTCAGTTAGATGCTGCAACATCATCTGTTGTGTTCATTGTATGCCTTAAAATAATTTCCAGGTATTCTTCCTATTTAGAGCCGGTCGTAAACAAACTACAATCTGTCAATTCTAATCTTCATTCAGTACATCAACATATAAAGAATGAACTTCTTCAGATTTTTCGTAAACACAGAATGAATTCAGAAGAAGAATTTTCAGAAATTTTTGCCGAAGTAATGGAAATTTGTGATTATTTAGAAATTGAAATGAAAATGCCTCGAACATCTACAAGACAATCTCATCGTTCAAACGTTCCTGCGGCTACTCCTCTGGATTATTACAGAATTGCACTTTTCAACCCATATTTAGATTCCTTAATTATGTCGCTTGAGTCAAGATTTACGGAC
This sequence comes from Maratus speculifer, assembly GCA_964019185.1. Classification (NCBI taxonomy): domain Eukaryota; kingdom Metazoa; phylum Arthropoda; class Arachnida; order Araneae; family Salticidae; genus Maratus; species Maratus speculifer. The sequence goes on from OZ025298.1 coordinate 174,640,531, forward strand.
CAAAATGAAATTCCATTCAAGGCGATTTTACTTCATCTTAATATGATGAAAAATATGCAAAAAAGTGTTTTTGTGAAAGAAGTTAAGGAATTGTCTCAATTTTATGACATTGAAAATTTAGATTCGGAAGCTAGAACGTGGTTTGATTTCTGGGAAAACAAAAACTGTCCTGAAAATATCATGATAAATGACCTAATCTCTGAAACCACATTCTTCCCTTCCATTAAGAAAGCTATACTAAATTATATGACGATTCCACCAACTACTTGCACAGTGGAAAGATCTTTCAGTACACTCAGGCGAGTAAAGACGTGGCTGAGGAGCACGATGAGTCAAGATAGACTATCAAGTTTGTGTTTAATGAGCGTCCACAGCGACAGAATTGAAAAAATGAATTTAAAAGAACTGGCCATTGATAGATTTTCGAAAAATAAACGAAATCTACAATTTGCTTTTTCTGAAAAGTACTAGAAACTATTATATGCTATTACTAATGCACTGCAAAAAAAGTACCTTAGTTTACGAAAGTGTACTTTAGTCACGAATTAAAGTATACAATAATCTCTTCCAAGTCACAAAAGATTCCGATTTTTTTTTTTTTTTTTTAACATTAGTAAACATTTTATTTTCGAAATTTATAGAAAAATTTATAAACATAAATTTTTATTACCTGCTAGTAGTTTTCGAAAACATTCCCGAATAACTTTTACAGTGCATTAGTCAGTTCTCTCTACCTAAAAAACCGGTTTTTCAGATGCTATGCTATTTCAAATAAATATTTTCATGTTCAGCAAACATGTCTAAACTGAAAAACGTATTGAATTAACAACATTAACGTTAAAATTTACATTTTTCTGTTACAACTGCATGCATAATTTCAGTTATGAAGTTGAAAATGTCTAAATAAAGTTTGATAGCCTCCGAAAAACCGATTTTCTGGGTAAAGAGAACTGAGTAATGCAGTATAAAAGCTATTCTAAAGCATTTCTAAATATGAGGAGCTGCTAATAAAAAAATATTTTTATAAATTCTTCTTCTTATTCTTTAAATTTCGAAAATAAATTGCTGTTTTAGATTTTTTAAGATAAAGGAACGCTTTTCAGAATTTTGGGTGACTTAGAAGCTGTTATTGAATTTTTTCGTTATTGTATATTTTCGTAGTTTAAGAAACATCTGTCATTTTTACGGTGTTATAATTGTATTATCTAGTTGAAACTTCTACATTAATGAAAGCAAAGAGCCATAAATAAAATTTTAATTCATATGAAATGTAGTATTTAATAGTCTCAAACATTTCTAGTAATCTAAAATGTAACTGATTTTTAAAAAATCTGTAAAATCTTTTTTCTTCTGTTTAAACACTTGACGGAAAATCATAAAAGTTTCATTCGACATAGACAGATTTTACTATATTTTAGTAGAAAAATATTTACTAAAATGTATGATAGCTCTGAAAGAAGTTGAGATTTTTTTAGCCCCCCCCCCCCTAAAATTAATCATATGGGCGCCCATGTTATGAGGTAATGATAAAGTGAATGGGGAATATGTACTTTTGTTTAAAATTTATAACGGTTTCTGCTGCTACTAAAATCTTCAACAATTGACCAATTACTTGCAATTTATCCAATTTTTATGAAAATTTACCTATGTAACATTCAAGTCAGACTGTTTGGCCAAATTTGCAGTATTGCAGAGAATAACCCTATTATTAAACATTCCAGCCCAGGGCGCCGTGGCTACTGCTCTTAAGTGCACGTGTTCTCTCTCGATCATATGCAAAGATGCCTACTTTGCTTTCCGACCAGCGCCGTGCGAAAGGGGGTCGGGCGGTCGCCGTGGGCGTGAAAATTCAGGGGGTGCCAAATTTATACTACGATCATCATTCTCGGTCCGTTATATGAAAAAAAATGGTAGGGGGCGCCAATTTGAAACTTTGCCCCGGGCGTAGTACGCCTCTGTTTCCGATCCAAAAATTGTTTCGATCTATCTGTCATTTAAAAAATACTTCTTGTGATGCCTTTCTGTTGACTGGGGATTATTCCCTAAACGAATTTTCGAAAATTAGTGCATTAGTCAAAAATGCATGGTACCGCGTGTAAAAAAAATAATATTTAAACTGTTTAAGCACTTAGGGGCGCAAAATTTCTTCTGGATGAGGGGCTTCTTCTGGCTGAGTATTCTTCCTCGGCCCGATATGTCCCATCGACCCTGTATGTCGGTACGTTTATTTTCTTTATCTTATTACAAATAGCTTAATCATTTAATAGCTTAATCAATTAAATAGCTTAATCAATTAAATAGCTTAATCATTTTATAAATTAGGATCGATTCGAAAATCTGTTAATTTAGTTCTATCAAATGAAAGAATATATTTCTGATTAGAAGGGGAAAGCATGTAAATTATATAAAAACAATCGTCGGAATCGCAAAGTAAATTATATATCGAATTCCGATGTAACGAACAAAATAACTCTTAAAACCTTTGGAATAGATTTTTATACGTAAAAACTATTCGGACAAAATCAAATATTCCGCTGTAGACAACATTCCGCCGTGTAGAGAGTTTATTGTATAATAAAAATCATAACGGGGAACTTGAAAATTATTTTTATGTTAGATTTATATCCGTCTTAGGCAGAGTAAAAAAAAAAAAAAAAAACGATTTAGAAAAAAATTATAAACGGGATAGAATAGAACATGGAAGGGATATAAAGGGAACATTCAAAGGTCGCCGTAGCACCCTGGGTGAGGTGCGGTGTTGATCAGCCCTACTTTACCATATACAGCACTGAGCGAAAGGGGCGATCGCCCCGGGCGCGGTTATTCAATAGAGCGCCAAATTTATACTAACGACTTCATTTTTTGGCCTGCTACAAGAAAAAGTTGGCAGGGGGGGGGGGGCAAATTGACCCGGGCGCAGTTTTCTCTTCGCTGTGACCATATCCATGACCATGAAAAACCGTGACAGACGCAACGTTTTGATTGTTACATTTAATAGACAATATTAAAACAGTTTTGTTTTCATATTAAAATAAAATTTTTAGCAAAAAAAAGAAAAAAGTTTCAATTACCTTTTTTTGAAGAGAATAATCTTTTTAAAATTGTTTAGATATATATTTAATAACAAAAATACTTTTAATAAGAACACTTTTGTTTTATAAATTAAAATCAAAACATTAAACTTTACCTCCCGTTTTTGAAATGAATGATTTTACTGCAAACTAAATAATACTATAATAACAAATGAAATCGAAGAGAAAGTGATGATCTTTGGTGCCAGACAGTCTGCATGTTCGTTGCCGCTATTAGTAACATATAAAATATACTTTAGATTTTAAAAGATTTTGATTGGATGTTGCCCTGAACAAATAAACTGTCAAGAATAAACAATGCAATTATTTTCCTTTGCAAAGGGAATAAATTCTTTTTATTGGTTTTTTAATGCTTACAAAATTAATGTTTTTTAAAAAGATATATAAAGAATATTTTTAACCATGTTGTAGTTATTCTAGTATTTGTCATATTTTTATTTTTTGTTTTATTTTATTTACTTATTTATTTTTTATTTTTTGTCTTTTTTAAATTATTAACTTCACGTAGATGAGGGCGCATATTTACTTGACCGAGGGCGCACCGGCCCACGGGCCGGTGGGCCGGCGGGCCAGTCCGAGCCTGGCGCTATTGCGTTAATCATGAATAATGCAGTATAGCAGCGCCATCTCTTATACGCGATTTCCACCAAAATGTAATTAGCATCAAATAATATCAAGGACTAATTGAATCTAAATTTTTATGAAAGTCCGTGCATTAGTTCCTGAGATAGAGCTAAAATGGAAACAGGGGCGTGCGAAAAGAGAACTGCGCCCGGTTCAAAGTTCCAATTTACCCCCCCCCCCCCCTATTAACTTTTTCTTGTGATAGGCTAGAAGTGATGTTAGTAGTAAAATTTTGGCGCCCCCTAAATTTCCGCGCTCGGAACGACCGCTTCCTTTCGCCCCCCCCCCTTTCACATGGCGCTGAGTGGAAATTGTAAAAAAAATCAGAATAGCAGCACCATCTGAGAAGCTATATCCAAAAAATGCAAAAAACATCAATTCATGTCAAGGACTAACTGGATCTAAAATGTGATGAAAATCCCTTCATTCGTTATTCAGATATAGCTGTTGCGCAAATCGCAAAAAATGCAGCATAGCAGCGCCACCTGTTAGGCTATATACACCAAAAATTAATTGGATTCAGTTTATATTAAGGTCAAACTAAATCTAAAGTTTTGTGGAATTCCGTGCATTTGTTCTTGAGATAGAACGGTCAGAATTTTTTGTCGTATATAGACTCACAGAGTGACAGACATACACACAGACAGTTATTTCCTAAAAACCATGAAATCGTATTAAAGACCTTCTAAAATATATAAATCCATCGAAAACGGGAAGTCAAAATTTTTCACGAATCTAATACTCTCTTCTTGTAAAGTTATAGAAGAAAGCAAAAATTTAAAATCGATTCTGCCCGTAAGATCGGTCTTTAGATTCGATTTCGATCTTTAGATTCGATGTCGATCTTTAGATTCGATTTCGATTTTTTTTTTTTTCTAGGCTAAATCAGTGTTGAATGCAGGTGTTTTTCTGCGGCTGCAGAGGAAAGCATCATGTTTTTACAGCTCTGTAAGAGAGGGGGAATCGCAATTTGTGCATTAAAAAGCATAAAATCTCATAACTTCTGGGGGAGGATAATCCCCTGCGGGCCACCCCATTAATTCGACACTAGGTTAAATCGTTATATTTTTGTTTAGAAGTCCAGTTATCTGAAGTATTAGTTTATAATGTTTTATTTTTCACGCTCGTCTCTTCTAATCCTCCCCTTCCACGTCAGTTTTAACTTACAGGGCCGTTCGAAATATGCATACAGGTTTAAAAATGTCCAATTCTCGGTCTATTTTATTTTAGATCCACATTTTAAATCCTTGATAAAAGATAAATGAAGGGTCGCCCTTCCGCCCGTTCGGGGTTTATCTGCGCCCCGCCGGGGGGCATATTTTTTTGTTTCTTCAAAAGAAACAAAAAAAATTGAGGGGGGGGCTTGCACCCTCCCCTAATATACACCTTAAAATTTCGCTCATTTAATTCTCTACCATTTTTAACTTAAAAGTTTAAGCTACATGGCACCCCCAGAGCTGTGGACCCCCCCCCCCCTGTCGATCACTCACCTAATTTTGCTTATTTTTTCACTTCATATCAATCTTTAAAAAGCTATAACTTTGCTTCTATAGGAGTTACAGTGATGAGAAAAATTCTAGTATAGCTAACCATTTCATGCCGTTCTTTTTGCTATTCCAGTTTCCCGGTTTTCCCTATAGGACCTTTTTTTTGGGGGGGGGGGGGGCAGAGGGTGTTTTTCTCATTTCTTGATACAATATGTCTACTGAAAGCTTGTTCTTCGTACATTACAAATCTATCATAAGAAATTTTCTCCCATCATTTCAGGTCACGTTACGGACCCATAATGTGTTAAAATTTTAATTTTTCAAACTTCTTCGAAAACAACAACAACAAAAAAAAAACATTGATACATATCAGCGAAATTGGGGTTCGAACCCGCAATCGTTTGATTGCACACGTAATCCCTAAGCTTATTGGCCACCGAGTATTCAGCAGCGCTATTATTTCTTTAGATTGTCATCTTTAAATTCGTAATATCTTTTGAATGGAATGTCGATTTGAATAATTCAAAAAGTAATCTAAAGATATTATAACAGGCATTAATACAAAATGATTTATTTGGATAAGGATTAAGGTATCGATAGTATGGTCTAATTTTGGTTGGTGTATTTATCGCGTTTTAAAATGTAAGAAAGTAGTTATAGTGAGTTAATTACAATAGCTAGACACATGGTATCGCGCGGTTTTTTTTTTTTTTTTTTTTTTTTTTTTTAAGATATTAATATGTTCTTTAATATTATAGAATCTTTTTTTATTCATTTAAAAGTATTTCCTCACGATTCAAAAAATACACACGTAATTGTTCAAGGTTTCACTTCTATCGGCACTCTCAGAGTGCCACTAATTTTTTTTTTCATGTTCGCCCGTCCTACCCCTCCCCTTCCTCACCAATCTTAACTTATAGGTTCGTTCAAATTATGACTGCGATTTTAAAAAAGTCTAATCCTCGTTCTATTTTGTTATAAATCCATATTTTGAAACCTCAACAAAAGATACATTTGGGCCGGGTCGCCCTTCTGTCCGTTTGGGATTTACCTTGCCCCCCTGGGTGGGGGGCATATTTTTTGTTTCTTCCACACCATCTCATGTAACATATCGTTATAAAGCTTTTATCTCCTCGTTTTTTTCTGTTACTACCCCTCTCTCCACCTAGTTACATGCTCTTGGCACTTTTTATAGTTTCAAAGAGTGCATGTTCCCCGCGAGCCACCCCATAAATTCAACACTAAACACTATATTTTTGTTTAGAAGCTCAGTTATTTGGGTTATTAGTTAATTATGTTTTTTTTTCAAGTTCGTCCGTTCTAATCCCTCGCCCCCCCCCTTCCTCGCCAATCTTTACTAAATGGGCCGTTCAAAGTATGCATGCAATTTTTTAAATGTTCAATTCTCGTTCTATTTTATTGTAAATCCTCATTTTGAAACTTCGACAAAAGATACATTTGGGCTATGGACGCCCTTCCGTCAAGAATGGGGTTTACCTGCCTCCTTGGGAATGGGGCATATTTTTTGTTCTTCCAAACTATCTAGTGTAACATTTGCTTGGCATTAGAAAAAAAAAAGTTTTTTGAAGTGAAAACTTCTTTAGCGGCGCTGAGCACTTTTTGTATGGGTAAAAACTTCCAAACTCGCGTCAGGGTCACGTGATGCTGATCGAAAAAGCGTAAGATCGAGGGGAAGGGAGAGGAACTAGTATCTCCCACTCTTTCTACCGTGCCTGAGTGTGCTGCTCCGTTTAGGCGGCACAGGGCGCTTGCGCGAATGTCCGTGTGTGTTTATGTACAGCGTGCCACGCGTATCCAAGTATGGTGACAGCTGATGGCTTGACTGTTGTGTATTCGTATATGTGAATTGTTTAAATTATGGAAATTGAACAAAGTGCATCTATTAATGAAAAAAGTGATGATGAAGTAGTGAAAGAAAATGAGTGAGTACTTTATAAATATACTAGATGAAAAACTCTTACTTGGCTTTAGCCCGTAACTGCCGTCAAGAAAACCAGCTATAAGCTGAGCATTAGGGACCGTTCAAGTATTACGTAAGCATATTTTTCGTCATTTCGTACCCCCTCCCCCCCTTGTAAAAAAAATATAAGCAAATGCTAGACCCCCCCCCCTTTGCTTACGTAAGATTTTATGACAGTTTATACATCAATACTTCTTGACTTATAAAAAGTTACCAATCAATTACATTATTAATCCTACAAATTTATATAGGCATATAGGGATTATGATATCAAAATATATAAAATCATTTTAATATATTGTTGCTAATTGCATTAAACAAACCACAGAATACAAAATGGTTTAAATATATTGTTATTTATCACTTTGAACAATAAAACAAGATATACAAGAAGTCTTAACTTACTTAGGCATCATAACTAAAATTTTTGCCATAAATCATACAAATGTTGGAGTTCAATTTGGTGTTCATATTTTAATCTGATGTCCAGAATCCTTGAACCCATGTTTCAACATTGTCTGTTATAAGGTTTTCACTGGAACAGTGGCCTGGGGTATTGCAGGTTTCCGGTCCTTGTTTGCTTGTTGAATTTGAACTGCAGTTGCTTCGTTGTTTAATGCTTACGTAAGAATTGTCGTGACTCCCCCCTCCCCCTTGTCAGAAAAAATAAGCAGACTCTGGACTCCCTCCTCCCCCTTTAGTGCTTACGTAATATTTGAACGGTCCCTTATAAAACGTAAAAAAACGAATAATAATAATAGTAATAAATACAATTTTAATAATAAGATTAAGTTTCGATCGAGTCTGTATTTACACATAATAGATGTAATATTTGTAATATGTTTATACTTTATAGCATTAACCTACATTTTCATGACACCACAATAAGCCCATTTGCGGTGTAGGTTTACCAAAAAAATAATTTCGAATAAAAATAAATGAAATAAGATAATAATAAATAATCTCCATTTTTCAGAGAAAGAAAAAAAGAACGAAATCGAGAATACCAAAGGGCATTTCGTCAGCGTAAAAAAAATTTGGAGCAAAAAGATTCGAAGGAAATAAAAGAAGCAGGAAAAAGAAAAAGACATCGTGAGAATCAAAGGGTATATTATCAACGTACAAAAGGTTTAAAGAAAAATGTAGAAGAATTGTTCCAAAAGAAATTGGATGATTTGCAAATGTAATTAAATTTCATATTTTAAATATTATAATATAAATATATGATTCATATTTTATTATTATTTTATTTTATTTTACGATTTCTTTGTTTTTTCGCAGAAAAAAAAAGAAATTGGACAGTAATCAAGACCAAGAGAATGTTGTGCAGTGCAGGGCTTCTCAAAATTTAGAAAATGAACAGCTCGAACAAAATCACTTTCTCACCCAACAACTTCGTATATATGAAGAGAGTCACGAATGCATTACCCCTGAAGTCATTCTACACAGAACTACAGATATTCCAGGTGATGGTAATTGCCTTTTCCACTCACTCATTCATGTTCTGCAACTTCAAATTTCGACTTGTGATTTAAGAAGACAATTACGTGATTCACCTTATTTAAACTCTTGCCACAATCCACAGGAAGTATATAACATACTCTCAAGTAACAATGAGTATGGAGATTTGGATTGTTTATACTTGTTTGCAAAAATTTACAATCAAAATATTTGTGTGCATTATCACTATTTCAACGTAATTTCAAAAAATGAAGATACTATTTTCTGTCATTTTGTAGCAAATAATACAGATAATTGGATTCATCTTGATCTTCGTGAGCTGCACTTTACGCCTTACTTCTCTGATGATGAAAAGAACAAAGAAGATGAAAGAAATCAAAAGCTGAAAAACAAAGAATATTCTAAGCGATATCGAGATAAAAAAAGAACATCAAATTTACAAACAGGCCCATCCGCCAAAGATGTGCTGGATAGACAGCCAGTCATTCATACCTCACAAATTGCAGGTTTGTATACTGAAGGTGTGCCATATGTTCCACCAGTTATCGGTAGTTCTCAAATTGGAGATGTATTGTCGAGAGATGTACCTTCAAGTGTATCAAGACATCCTAACAACGATTCTATCGAAGATAGAGTGCGTCAGAGGCATTTTCGTTCTCAAGTTGTTGAATAATCTCCACCTAATACACATCTTCAAACATATTCTGCTTATCAACAGAATTCTTCTGCTCATCGACAATTTGAAAATGATTTTGTTGAAAATGACTTTGGTTATGCTTGTGACATTTGTGACCGACTGTGGTTTAAGAAAGATTTGAAATATTTGCAGAATACCGACGCAACTCCAAAAATTAAATTTATAAGAACATTGCTCTCAAACATTGCTATACTGAAAATAAAAATATGTTCGACTTGCTTTACAGCCATTCAAAAGGAACGTATCCCACCACTATCAGTTTACAATGGATTTAAATATCCACCACTTCCAGACTGTCTTAAAGACTTTCCTTTGGACTTGATAACCGAAAGACTTATATTTCCAAGGATTCCATTTATGCAAATTCGAAGGCTTCGGCATGTTCACGGTCAATATGGAATATACGGGCAGGTGATAAATGTTCCAATTGAAGTCAACACAATGATACATCAGTTACCAAGACAAGTGGATGATGATCATGCAATAACAGTTCACATTAAAAGGAAAAAAATTCACAAATCTAGCTACGTGTATGGTATAGTGACCAAGAGAAAAATAAAAGTGTGGTTACGATATTTGAAAGATACTCCTCTTTACAAGTCCTACGGTGTTTTAGTTGATGATGGTTTTTTGAACGATAAAAGTTATGACGTTGAAGATGAAATCATATTTGATGAAGATGGCGACAATGATATTTTAGAACAAATACCCATCGAGGAAAGTTTAATCGCACAGCAGCAAACATTGATGTGGAACGACGATATGTACCTGAGAATCGCTCCAGGCGAAGGTAGATTTTTATTTTGTCTTCATGTTTCTTTAATTTATTGAACAAGAAGATACATAATATATGTTATTTACTTTTGCTTTCATTTTTAGGTAATGCTCCAAAGAGTTTGTTATTTGACGAACATGCTGAAGAATTATCTTTTCCATAAATATACTTGGGGCAGTTCAGAGAATTTAAGAATGCGGTCACACCCTTCATGATGGCTACGAGTGAATTAAGGAGATCTGATAGACGTGGAGTAACCCCTCAACACTTATTGTACATGGCTATGAAAATAATGAGAATTAGAATTAGGGACTCTCTTCATATTGCATTCAAGCATGTCGGCCAAGATATTGCAATAAGTAAAGAGCAAATACAATCTGACGATTATATTCACGGCTGCATTGAAACTAATTTGGCATTCCTTCGATCTATTCCGAATTCAGCATACTATTGGGCAGAAAGGAAAAGAGATCTTTTTGCTATGATTCGTCAATACGGCAAGTCAACTGTTTTCTTTACTATAAGCGCTAATGAAATTGGATGACCTAAATTATTACAATTGTTACATAATTTGAAAAATAATGCGAATATATCGGTTGAAGAGGCTGCAAATTTGCATTTTATTGAAAAAAGCACTCTTATTAATGAAGATGCCGTAACATGTGCTATATACTTCAATAAATTAGTCGGAATTATTTTTAAAATATTACAATCAAAAAGGCACAGTCCTTTCAAAAAATACAGGATTTTGCATTACTTTAAAAGAATTGAATTTCAACATCGAGGTAGTCCGCACGCGCATATTTTAGCTTGGCTTGATAATGCCCCAGAAGATGCTCTTAACAAAGATTATAATAAAGCTATCGATCTTATCGATTTTTTGATATCAGTATCTGCTGCCGAGGCTTCTGGTGATATCCGATTACAAACTCACAAGCATACCTTTACTTGCTATAAAGGTATAGCATCGAGACGACAACAAAAATGTAGATTTGAAGCTCCGTTTATGCCGTTTAAGAAAACCATGATTCTGACGCCTATGCTAGATACAGAAAATGGTTTCCAGCAGTACAAGGCTAAATATAGTTCAATCCAAAAAAACTTGGAAAAATATGAATACAGTGGTTTTCAATCTTTCTACGATGAAAATAACATTGCTTCAGATGAAGAATATGTCAACATTATTCGAGCAGGAATTAATAGACCGCGAGTTTTTCCTAAACGTGAACCATGTGAAAAGTGGAATAATCTATTCAATCCCTTCATATTCAACGTCGTCAGATCCAACACTGATTTCCAATTTATAACTGAAGAATATTCTTGTGCAGCTTACGTGGTCGAATATGTTAACAAAACTAACAGAGGTGTTAGCAATTTACAAAGACAATTAACTGCAATAATGGATGAACATCCTGAGTTTAATTTATTTGACATGACTAAAAATATTAGCATTAATCTTTTGAACCACACTGAGATGTCGAGTCAAGAGGCTGCATGGTATCTATTGAGAGAACCAATGTCAAAGAGTTCAACCGTTATTACTTATATACCAACCATTTGGCCAGTCGAAAGGCATAGAATAAAGAAGACAATGAAAGAATTAAGTGAATTAGAAGATGATTCGATCGACATATGGAAGGAAAATTGGTTCGACAAGTATGAGAAGAGACCTGAAGATTTAGCAGGTATTTCTCTTGCTCAATTTGTTGCGAAATACTATAAAAATAAAGAGGGTAACTATGTACTCAGGGAAGAACCAAAAGTTATACGATATCGCAATTGATATGGGTACAAACTACAATGAGTATCGGAGAGAAATGGTTACTTTGCACCTTCCGTTCCGTCATGAAGAATCAGAAATTCTTGCAGAATCGCGATATCTTCAGTTATACGAAGAAAATGAGGCACTTATTCTAGATCGAAGAAAAGAGTTCGAATCGAATCTTGATATTGAAAAAACATTGCAAATCTGCAGGAAGTTATGTCGCGAATCTGTTTCTGATGATGAAGAGGAGATAAACGACGTCGTTGGTAGAATTCCTAATGAAAACCCATTCGCTGAATTATATAATAATCCAAACGCAGATTTAAATGATGATTTACGACTTGCGTTGTTTGATAAGCTCGGATCAATTGCAAGAAAGAAAGATAATATCTTACCTTATCCAGAATTTTATGGGCTTATGCGCAAAGCAAACGAGGAACAGCGAGAAATTTTGTTTCACACTATGCATCATTTAATATCCAACGACGAGCCAATGCAAAAACCGTTGTTGATATATTTGATTGGGCCAGCTGGTAGTGGTAAAACGTTTGTAATAAAAACACTCATGGAGATTTATAATAGATTTTCCGACACGGATGGAATTTTCAACGCATACATTGCATGTGCTTCAACTGGAAAAGCTGCTACAGTCATAGGTGGAACAACAGTACATAATGCTTTAAGTATATCACTCTCAAGGCTGTTGCCAGTCAACATCGAAAAAGCTCATCAGTACAGAGCGCTATTTGAGTTCATTAAGGTTATTATCATTGACGAAGTAAGCATGGTTTCAGCAGAATTATTAGAACAAATTAATGAACGTTTGAAGCAAATCACTGGCTTGTTTACAAAAGCTTTTGGTGGATTGGACGTGATCCTTATCGGAGATTTGCGCCAATTACCCCCTGTAAAAGCCACACCGATCTTCAAGCAAATTAAAAAAAAAATTACTGGTGAATCAATTTGGCGTAAATTTCATCAATTCGAACTCAAGAAGGTAATGCGCCAAGAAAATAGACTCTTTTCTGCCATTTTGACAAAAATCGGTGATGGTTCCATTCTAACAGAAGAAGAATTAAATATGATAGAATCCAGATTTGTAACTAAAGAACACGCACAAGCAGAATGTCCGGAAGGAACTAGACTTATGTTTACAAATAATAAGGTTAACGAATACAACAGTACAGTTTTGAAAATAAAATTGTTTCATTGGCATCAGATGTTTTCATTGGTTGTCATAATGCAGAGCAAGAAAATTTTGTAAGACAGAAGTTACATAAGATGAAACCGGACGAGACTGGTGGATTACCTTATGAACTAGTTCTAGTTCCTAACCAACCCTATATGATAAATATAAACATAGATGTAGCTGATGGTTTATCTAATGCCACTGTAGGGAAATTACTACCAGTGGTGTAGTCCTGGAAAAAAAAGTGGGGGGACGCTCATATTCTCGAATATTAGGCTCTCTGTCACCCATAGGACAAACTTCGTTTGAATCAAAAATTGATTTTGAATTTAAAAATTAAATTTAAATTTAATTTACATTTAACAATTAATTAAATTTAAAAATTCAAATTTAATTAATTTTACATTTAAAAATTGCTACGTACTTAATTTTCATTAAATAATCTCTATAGTAGGGATGCACAATCTCTGAACCGTGGATTAACGTGTGGCCCGCGAATTTCGTCAATTTACAACTGAAAAAAATTACAATTTTTTTTGCATAGCACGATCGAAAAAATATATAAATAAATAAATAAAATAAAATAAATGTAAATTTTGTAAATTTACCGTGGGAAAATATATAATTTCGTCAGTCACTTAAGAATTGCAATAATTCAAATAATCAAGTGCAGAAAAATAGCGAATTTTGCAGATGAAGCTTGTAAAAATCGCCAATTTCCTTGTTTAGGTATGGAAAAATCACAATTTTTTCCTATGGGGCTCGGAAAAAATAGCAAATTTTGCCGATCAGACTCGGAAAAATTGCGAGTTTTATCGATCGGGCACAGAAAAATCGCTAGTTTTATTGATCAAGCACGGAAAAAAAAACACGAATTTTGAAGGTTGAATGAGAAAAATCGCGCATTCATTGATTGGGAAAATATAGAATTTCATCAGTCACTTACGAATTGCAAACTTCATTGATTCAGCACGGGAAGATCGCAAATTTAACTAATCAAGTGCAGAAAAATCGCAAATTTTTCCCATGAGGCTCGGAAAAAATAGCAAATTTCGCCAATCATACACAGAAAAATCGAGAGTTTTATCGATCAGGTACAGAAAAATCGCGCGATTTCTTGATCAGGCACGAAAAAACGCGAATTTTGTTGGTCGGGTGAGAAAAATCGCGCATTTCGTTGATTGGGAAAATATAAAATTTCGTCAGTCACTTAAGAATTGCAAATTTCATAGATCGAGCACGGTGAAATCGCGAATTTAAATAATGAATTTCAGAAAATAGCGAATTTTGCCGATGAGGCCTGTAAAAATCGCAAATTTTGTTGATCAGGTATGGAAAAATCAGAAATTTTTCCCATGGCGCTCGGAAAAATAGCAAATTTCGTCAATGAAACACGGAAAAATTGCGAGTTTTATCGATCAGGCACAGAAAATTCGCGAGTTTTGTTGATCAGGCACGGAAAAAAACGCGAATTTTGTTGGTTGGGTGAGAAAAATCGCGCATCTTGTTGATTGGGAAAATATAAAATTTCGTTAGTCAATAAGAAATGCAAATTTCATAGATCGAGCAGGGTAAAATCGCGAATTTAATTAATCAATTTCAGAAAAATAGCGAATTTTTCCAATGAGGCTTGTAAAAATAGCAAAATGCGGAAAATCGTATATTTTTGCGGTTTATCGCCTAGAAAACGCGAATTACATTGATCGGGTACGAAAAAACCCGCAAATTTTGTCGATTAGAGACAAAAAAAATCGTAAATTTCGTGGATAAGGTACTGGAAAATAACAAATTTTTTTCATGGGGCTTGGAAAAAAATAGCAAATTTCGCCAATCAGACACGGAAAAATCGCGAGTTTTACCGATCAGGCACGAAAGAAAACGAGAATTTTGTTGGTCGGATACGAAAAATCGCGCATTTCGTTGATTGGGAAAATATAAAATTTTATCAATCATTTAAGAATTGCAAATTTCATAGCTTGAGCACTATAAAATCGCGAATTTAATTAATCAAGTGCAGAAAAATAGCGAATTTTGTTGGTCTGATGCAAAAAATAGCGCATTTGGTTGATCGGGCAAAAAAACCCGCCAGTTTCATTGATGATGCACATAAAAATTGCAAATTAAATCCCTCGACTGCGGAAAAATTGCATATCTTTGCGGTTTATTGCGTAGAAAACGCGAATTACATTGATCGGGCACGAAAAAATCGTGAATTTTGTCGATTAGAGACAAAAAAAAAAAAAAAACCCGCAAATTTCGCGGACAAGGTACTGAAAAATTGCGAATTTTGCGATAGTGCGCAAAAAATTGAAAATTTCCTTAATCGGCCGCGAAACAATCGTAAGTTTTTCAACTTATCCAGAGAAAAAAAATTGAGAATTTCATCTTGCCTCGTAAAAAAAAACCAGATTTCGTCAAAGTTAGTTAAAAAACGTGAATTCCTTTGATTGAGCCCGGAAAAATGCGTATTTCGTCTGTTAAAGGCAGAAAAAGTGCAAATTTCGTCCATCGTCCAGAAAAAAAATCGCAATTTCTATTCATCGGGTTCCAAAAAACCGCAAATTTCGTTAGTCGGACATGGTAATGTCGCAAATTTTGTCGATGACACGCGGAAAAATTACAAATTTCGTTGATCAGGCTCAAATAAATCCGCAAATTTCGTCTATCGGATGCAGAAAAATCGCAAATTTCAACAATCAGATTTGTAAAAATCGGGAATTTTGCCGATCAGGTTAGTAAAATTTGCGAATTTCGTCGATCAGACGCGGAAAGATAGTAAGGTTCGTCAATCTAGCGGGGAAGAATTGCGAATTTTATCGATCATGTGAGGAATAATCTCAAATTTCGTCAATTGGCTTAGTAAAGATTGCGATTTTTGTTAATCAGACGCGGAAAGATCTTGAATATTCTCGGTTGGCTTCGAAAAATCGTAAATTTCGTCGATCTTTCGAAGAGAAATCGCGAATTTCGTCGATTATTTTCGTCGCAAAATCAGTTATACTCAAAATGAAACAAAAAGAGGAGGGACTGTATCCATTTATACATTGATAATTGTAAATATATACAATTTGGCACATACTACCATATTTGGATACCATTCCTCGTGATTTTTCTTCTTCTTCTTCTTCTTCTTGAGACTTTCATAAAAGTTGCTCTATACATTTAGCTAACACAATATGCAAACGAAATTTTGATAGCGTTCATGCATGCGCAATGAAAAATTATTTAGTAAATAATTTTTCATTTAGTAAGTTATTTTTCATACAATTTTTGTTATTTTTTAATTCTGATTTCAGGATATTGTGGACAATGTTGATTATCATGTTTTTGGAAAAGAACATTAATTTATATTAAGACCTCTTTAAATTATAAGCAAAAAACTAAGCAAAAGAAAAATTTGGGATTGTTTTTATAAAAACCTTAATTTTTCTACGAGTTTATGCTATCCGCATACAAACGAACACACTTTATTACAATTAGCCACTTAATCATATTCTATAGTTTGAGCGCTTTTGCTACATTAGTTTTGAAAAGATTATCCAAAATATATTAATTCTTTTTCAATTTTTTTACTGTCCCCTATAGAATTTCGGGAATAAATCTTCACGGAAATGTATGATCTATACTATTATATTTACGCACTTACTTAGAGTTTCAGAATAATATCTCATATATTTTTCTAGATATTTAATAAAATTTCTAAAATCGCAAGTGGCCGGTCGCCTTTGGCCATATAGTGTATAACTAGTTCAATTTTAAACATGTTACCTTCATATGTGCAAATAGGATGAACGAGTGTTGAAACACTTATTTTAGTTGTAACTTAGTATTTCTGCAAAAGTGTGAAAAAGCCCCAAAACTAAATTAGAGTTTTGAACATAATTTCATTTGGATTTTCGGAACAGAAATTCATTTAGTGACCTTGCAATCTTTTCCAAGGGAGGCTCTGTTTATAGGAGATCTGACTACCCCCCCCCCCCTCCTATAAGCCCTCTAGCTAAGGCTATGACGACAACACTTAGAAGAAATTGTAAAACTTTCCGGTTTTGGCTGCCTACCTTTTCATTATTATTTTTATTTCAAAAATTGAAATTATGATACAAAATATTGATGGCAAGAAAAAAAAGGAAATTAAGAGAATTTACACTAGTCCAATATTTGTAGTTTATTTGCCTAAAAAAATTATTTCTTGAAACTAATCAGGAAATAATTATCAATGTGAATGGGAGAAAAGAGGATAATGATTTTGGTTTAATCTTTGACTAAAAAATACTAAGAGTTATTGATCTGCGTTGATGCTCTTTTACTGATAATGCTCATTACTGAGGACCCCTATTAAGGCCCTACATCAGTAACGCTCCGAGATAGAACGGCTAATGTTATTTCAATGGAAGAAATTTATCGCTTTCATTCCTTTGCATTTTGCTCAAATTTAATAATTTTTGTTGTTTTGAAAACCTGTAGGTTTAAACTATGCACGTCATTCTGAAATTTTATTTCTTTTTTTAATTTTAAGGCGATACAAGAGCGTTATTTTATAGTCTTTAAAATTCACCTTTAATGTCTTATTACGAAAAATCTGTTTGACATTTTAAAATTTGGTAAAACAGCATGCAGAGTTTAATTATTTAGCTTTCAGAAAATGTTTTTTATTTTGATTTTTACAAAAATTTAATCTATGCTATTCGTATAAAAAGTTGAAGCACTTTGATTTAAAACAGTCGAAAATGGTGTTTAACTCCGCCTTTAAAAGGGAGACGCCTTAAAAGTAATTAGGGTGAAAGACGATATGGGTTTACCTCCAGGGAGTCTTACAGGGACGAAGGTGTAAAATCTTGCCTGTGGCTATTAGTAAAATGTTGTTTGCTGGTTTAGGATAAAAAAATAAAAACGTCCTTTCCTGAATGCATGATATTTCAAGCAAGAAGTTCGATCAGAAATGAATTTCAGAAATGATGTAAATACATGTTGATTTCAAAAAGTTTGTTTAACTAGGCATGCAATCTAAAATGTACTTTAAAAGCATTATTGATTTCGAATAAAAACACATTTAACATTTTTATTATTTTTCTTCCATATATTTGAAGTTTAATTTCTAAAAAAGATTCTTTAATTGCGGACAACATCAAAATGAAATATTCGTTAATTTATAAAAAAATAATGAATTAACTTTTTGTCGTCTGCAGACGACAAAGGAAAAAGAAGAAAGGGCAGAAAGAAAATAACAATGGTTCTGACATTAAAAATGAATAGATATATTCGCGAATAAATACATTTGTATTAAATTTTTCTTATCATTATTTTAGACAATTCTTAATGAATTAGTTTAAATGTTCCTTTTCATAAATATTTCTATTTTAATCAATAAAAGTTTGCAGTATATCCACTCTAAAATATAAAGTAATTATTATGCAATTCATGTTTAAATTGGATAACACTAATTTAAAAGATAGAAATATATTTATTTTGACACTTCTATCGAAAATTATGACTAATTTACAATACTTTAGAAAATATATTCTGTTGCGGTAAAATTCACATCCGTAAATGATATATTTATGCTTTATTGTATATAAATTGTCTTTCCTTTCTTTTTCCCTTTCAGAAAGTTAAACGAATGATTTTTAAAGTTCTTATACTATTTTAACTAAATAATACGCATATATTCCAAAGCCTGTCATAGTCTAACTGGTCTAAGTTTTAGAATAGCGGTTTTTTCAGTCACGCAAAAAGACAAACTCAATTATACTAAACCTAAGGAAGATTTTTTTAAAGATACCATATTTTCATTCCAATATTTAATTATTTTTTTTCTGCATAGTATAGCTGACGATGGTTTGTATAGAAGCTTTTTCGATACTGATTGTAGATTTTAAATATGAGGATAATACCACTTTTGAAAACGGTTCCGAAAATGAAACTGTCCTGTAAAGAAAATTAAAAAAGTAGAAAAAGGCCTTTGAAGAGATCGCTCTGAGCTATTAAAGAGGAAAAATATTAAAATGCAGACGAGACTTATTTATAAATTTCGACCGTTGGATTATCGTCGAAAGAATTATCATAAGCTAGTAAATTGTTTCGTTTGATTAAAGTTTTTTTTTTTTTTTTATACCCGTAAAATAAATCGAAAAAATAGAAAATGGCCTCTGTGCAAATCGATATCAACTAGGCAAAGTAAAAAACTTAAAACTATTAAAACACAGACGATAAACTTTTATAAATTTCTTTCATAGCATTAGTTTTAAAGCGAAGGCATTGTTTCGTTTAACTGCAGTAGTCTCTTTAAAATAAATGAAATCGTAAAAGCTATTCAATGTAAGCGAAAAAAAAAAATAAATGTAGGCGAGATATCTTTATAAATTTCTACAATGGGATTTCGCTTGACTGAAGTAAGTCACTTTAAAATACCTGTATCGAAATCAAAAATTGTAATACGGCCTTTGTACAGAAAGATCTCAGCTGTTCAATATAAAAAAGATTATTAAAATATAGACGAGATATTTCTATAAATTTCTGTGATAGGATTTCGCTTCACTGGAGTAAACCCCTTTAAAATACCCGTAAAAAATCGAAAAAAATATAAAGCGGTATTTGTACAGAAATATCTCAGAAATTCAATGCTAAAAAAAATCATTTAAAAAATTAAAATGTTGACGAGATATCTTTATAAATTTCTATAATGGGACTTCTCTCTATTCAAGTAAGCCACTTTAAAATACCCGTAAAAAATTGAAAAAATGTAAAAAGGTGTTTGTACAGAGAAATCTCCGATATCTAATGCCACCCCCCCCCCCGAAAAAAAGTTTAAAGACAATTAAAATACAAAGGAGATATCTTTAAAATTTTCTAAAATGTGATTTAGAACTATTGAAGTAAGTCACTTTAAAATACCCGTAACAAAACGAAAAGATATAAAACGTTCTTTGTAAAGAAAGATATCAGTTATATAATGAAAAAAAAAAATTACAAGTATTAAAATGATCTTTAGAAATGAGTTTTAAATGATCTTAAAGATATCTTTATAAATTTCTACCATGGGATTTTACTTGATTGAGGTAATCATCAGTTCATATTTACTTGTACACGAGATATCTTTATAAATTTCTAACATTCAATGCTAAAAAAATCATTTAAAAATATTAAAATTTAGAAGAGAAAAATATATATTTATATGAACTTCAAAACTTCATAGGATTTCGCTTGATTGAAGTAAGCCCCTTTAAAACTCCCATAACAAAATCGAAAAAATATAAAACGGTCTTTGTACCGAAAGATCTCAGATATCCAATGCCAAAAAAAATTTAAAAATATTTAAATGTAGAAAAGATATATTTATAAAGTTCTACTAAAGGATTTCGCTTGACTGAAGTAGCCTCTTTGAACACGTAAACAAAACCAAAAAAGTACAAAACGGTCTTCACACAGAAAGATCTCAGCTATCCAATGACAAAAAAATCATTTAAAAATATTAAAATGTAGAAGAGATATTTTTATAAATTTCTACCATTCGAATTCACTTGACTGAAGTAGCCTCATTAAAACACCTGTAAACAAAATCAAAAAAGTACAAAACGGTCTTTGTACCGAAAAATTTCAGCTATCCAATGCCACAAAATCATTTAAAAATATTAAAATGTAGAAGAGATATTTTTATAAAATTTCTACAATTGTATTTCACTTGACTGAAATAGCTTTTTTAAAATTCCCCTAAACAAAGACGAAAAAGTACAAAACGGTCTTTGTACCGAAAGATCTGAGATATCAAATGCCAAAAAATAATTTAAAAATATTAAAATGTAGAAGAGATATTTTTATAAATTACTACCATTGGAATTCACTTGACTAAAGTAGCCTCTTTAAAACACCTGTAAACAAAATCAAAAAAGTACAAAACAAGCTTTTTCCCAAAGATCTCAGCTATCCAATGACAAAAAAAATCATTTAAAAATATTAAAGTGTAGAAGAGATATTTTTATAAATTTCTACCAATGGATTTCACTTGACGAAAATAGCTTTTTTAAAATTCCCCTAAAAAAAGTCGAAAAAGCACAAAACGGTCTTTGTACAGAAAGATCTGAGATATCGAATGCCAAAAAATATTTTAAAAATATTAAAATGTAGAAGAGATATTTTTATAAATTTCTTCCATTGGATTTCCCTTGACTGAAGTAGCTTTTTAAAAATTCCCTTAAACAAAGTCGAAAAAGTACAAAACAGTCTTTGTGCCGAAAGATCTGAGATATCCAATGCCAAAAAAAAGAAAAAAAAAACATTTAAAAACATTAAAATGTAGAAGATATATATATATTTTTTTTTTTTTGTTATTACTACTGATTTCACTTGACTGAAGTACTTTGACTGTACTTTGAGTACACTTTGACTTCAAAGTGTACTTTGAGTACACTTTGACTATTACTTTTGTTATTACTACTGTGTTCACTTGACTGAAGTAGCTTTTTTAAAATTATCCTAAACAAAGTTGAAAAAGTACAAAACGGTCTTTGTACCGAAAGATCTGAGATATCGAATGCCAAAAAATCATTTAAAAATCTTTAAAAATAAAAAGACATATTTATAAAATTCTACTATAAGATTTTTCTTGAATGAAGTAGCTTCTTGAAAACACCTCTAAACAAAATCAAAAAAGTACAAAACAGTCTTTGTACCGAAAGATCACAGCTATGAAATGCCAAAAAAATAATTTAAAAATATTAAAATGTAGAAGAGATATTTTTATAAATTTCTACCATTGGATTTCACTTGAGTGAAGTAGCTTTTTTAAAATTCCCCTAAAAAAAGTCGAAAAAGTACAAAACGGTCTTTGTACAAAAAGATCTAAGCTATCCAATGACAAAAAAAAAAAACATTTAAAAATATTAAAATGTAGAAGAGATATTTTTATAAATTTCTACCATTGGATTTCACTTGACTGAAACAGCTTTTATAAGATTCCCTTAAACAGAGTCGAAAAAGAACAAAACGGTCTTTGCACTGAAAGATCTCAGCCATCCCATGACAAAAAAATCATTTAAAAATATTAAAGTGTAGAAGAGATATTTTAATAAAAAAATTCTACCAATGGATTTCATTTGACTGAAGTAGCTTCTTTAAAACACCTGTAAACAAAGTCGAAAAAGTACAAAACGGTCTTTGTACCGAAAGATCTTAGCTATCCCATAACAACAGAATCATTTAAAAATATTAAAATGTAGACGAGATATTTTTATAAATTTCTACCATTGGAATTCACTTGACTGAAGTAGCTTTTTTAAAATTCCCCTAAACAAAGTCGTAAAAGTACAAAACAAGCTTTTTCCCAAAGATCTCAGCTATCCAATGACACAAAAAAAAAAAAAAAAAAAAAAATCATTTAAAAATATTAAAGTGTAGAAGAGATATTTTTATAAATTTCTACCAATGGATTTCACTTGACTTAAGTAGCCTCTTTAAAACACCTGTAAACAAAGTCGAAAAAGTACAAAACGGTCTTTGTACCGAAAGATCTTAGCTATCCCATAACAACAGAATCATTTAAAAATATTAAAATGTAGAAGAGATATTTTTATAAATTTCTACCATTGGAATTCACTTGACTGAAGTAGCTTTTTTAAAATTCCCCTAAACAAAGTCGTAAAAGTACAAAACGGTCTTTGTACCGAAAGATCTTAGCTATCCAATGACAAAAAAGTCATTTAAAAATATTAAAATGTAGTAGAGATATTTTTATAAATTTCTACCATTGGATTTCACTTGACTGAAGTAGCTTTTTAAAAATTCCCCTAAACAAAGTCGTAAAAGTACAAAACGGTCTTTGTACCGAAAGATCTTAGCTATCCAATGACAAAAAGGTCATTTAAAAATATTAAAATGTAGTAGAGATATTTTTATAAATTTCTACCAATGGATTTCACTTGACTGAAATAGCTTTTTTAAAATTCTCCTAAACAAAGTCGAAAAAGTACAAAACAGTCTTTGTGCCGAAAGATCTGAGATATCCAATGCCAAAAAAAAAAAAAACATTTAAAAACATTAAAATGTGGAAGATATTCTTTTTTTTTGTTATTACTACCATTTGATTTCACTTGACTGAAGTAGCTTTTTTAAAATTATCCTAAACAAAGTCAAAAAAGTGCAAAACGGTCTTTGTACCGAAAGATCTGAGACATCGAATACCAAAAAATCATTTAAAAATCTTTAAAAGTAAAAAAAATATTTATAAAATTCTACTATAAGATTTTGCTTGAATGAAGTAGCTTCTTTAAAATACCTGTAAACAAAACCAAAAAAGTACAAAACAGTCTTTGTTCCGAAAGATCACAGCTATCCAATGCCAAAAAAATCATTTAAAAATATTAAAATGTGGAAGAGATATTTTTATAAATTCCTACCATTGGATTTCACTTGACTGAAGTAGCTTTTTTAAAATTCCCCTAAACAAAGTCGAAAAAGTACAAAACGGTTTTTGTACCGAAATATCTGAGATATCGAATGCCAAAAAATAATTTAAAACTATTAAAATGTAGAAGAGATATTTTTATAAATTCCTACCATTCGATTTCACTTGACTGAAGTATCTTTTTTAATACATCTGTAAACAAAATTAAAAAAGTACAAAACGGTATTTGTACCGAAAGATCTCATCTATCCCATGACAAAAAAATAATTTAAAAATATTAAAATGTAGAAGAGATATTTTTATAAATTTCCACCATTGGATTTCATTTGACTGAAGTAAGCTTTTTAAAAATTCCCTTATACAAAGTCGAAAAAGTACAAAACGGTCTTTGTACCGAAAGATCTTAGCTATACAATGACAAAAAAATCATTTAAAAATATTAAAATGTAGAAGAGATATTTTTATAAATTTCTACCAATGGATTTCACTTGACTGAAATAGCTTCTTTAAAATTCCCCTAAACAAAGTCGAAAAAGTACAAAACAGTCTTTGTGCCGAAAAATCTGAGATATCCAATGCCAAAAACATTTAAAAACATTAAAATGTAGAAGATATTTTTTTTTTTTTTTTTTTTTTTTTTTTGTTATTACTACCATTTGATTTCACTTGACTGAAGTAGCTTTTTTAAAATTATCCTAAACAAACTCGAAAAAGTACAAAACGGTCTTTGTACCCAAAGATCTGAGATATCGAATGCCAAAAAATATTTTAAAAATATTAAAATGTAGAAGAGATATTTTTATAAATTTCTTCCATTGGATTCCACTTGACTGAAGTAGCTTTTTTAAAATTCCCTTAAACAAAGTCGAAAAAGTACAAAACAGTCTTTGTGCCGAAAGATCTGAGATATCCAATGCAAAAAAAACATTCAAAAACATTAAAATGTAGAAGATATTCTTTTTTTTTGTTATTACTACCATATTTGATTTCACTTGACTGAAGTAGCTTTTTTAAAACATCTGTAAACAAAATTAAAAAAGTACAAAACGGTATTTGTACCGAAAATCTCATCTATCCCATGACAAAAAAATCATTTAAAAATATTAAAATGTAGAAAAGATATTTTTATAAATTTCCACCATTGGATGTCATTTGACTGAAGTAAGCTTTTTAAAAATTCCCCTAAACAAAGTCGAAAAAGTACAAAACGGTCTTTGTACCGAAAGAACTAAGCTATCCAATGACAAAAAAACATTTAAAAATATTAAAATGTAGAAAAGATATTTTTATAAATTTCTTCCATTGGATTTCACTTGACTGAAGTAGCTTTTTTAAAATTCCCCTAAACAAAGTCGAAAATGTAAAAAACGGTCTTTGTACAGAAAGATATAAGCTATCCAATGACAAAAAAAAAAAAAAAAAAAAAAAATGTATCATTTAAAAATATTAAAATGTAGAAGCGATTTTTATAAATTTCTACCATTGGATTTCACTTGACTGAAGTAGCCTCTTTAAAACACCTGTAAACAAAATAAAAAAAATACAAAACGGTATTTGTACCTAAAGATCTCAGCTATCCCATGACAAAAAAATCATTTAAAAATCTTTAAATGTCGAAAAGACATATTTATAAAATTTTACTATAGGATTTCGCTTGACTGAAGTAGCCTCTTTAAAACAGCTGTAAAAGAAAGAAAAAAAAATGGTCGTTGTACCGAAAGATCTCAGCTATCCAATGACAAAAAAATCATTTAAAAATATTAAAATGTAGAAGAGATATTTTTATAAATTTCTACCATTGGATTTCATTTGACTGAAGTAGCCTCTTTAAAACAACTGTAAACAAAATCAAAAAAGTACAAAACGGTCTTTGTACCAAAAGATCTGAGATATCGAATGCCAAATAATGATTTACAAATATTAAAATGTAGAAGAGATATTTTTATAAATTTCTACCATTGGATTTCACTTCACTGAAGTAGCTTTTTTAAAATTCCCCTAGAGAAAGTCGAAAATGTAAAAAACGGTCTTTGTACAAAAAGATCTCAGCCATCCCATGACATAAAAATCATTTAAAAATATTAAAATGTAGAAGACATATTTTTATAAATTCCTACCATTGGATTTCACTTGACTGAAGTAGCTTTTTAAAAATTCCCCTAAACAAAGACGAAAAAGTACAAAACGGTCTTTGTACCGATAGATCTGAGATATCGAATGCCAAAAAATAATTTTAAAATATTAAAATGCAGAAGAGATATTTTTATAAATTTCTACCACTGGATTTCACTTGACTGAAGTAGATTTTTTAAAATTTCCCTAAACAAAGTCGAAAAAGTACAAAACGATCTTTGTACCGAAAGATATCAGCTATTCCATGACAAAAATTCATTTAAAAATATTAAAATGTAGAAGAGATATTTTTATAAATTTCTACAATGGGATTTCACTTGACTGAAATAGCTTTTTAAAAATTCCCCTAAACAAGGTCGAAAAAGTACAAAACGGTCTTTGTACCGAAATATCTGAGATATCGAATGCCAAAAAATCATTTAAAAATATAAAAATGTAGAAGAGATATTTTTATAAATTTCTTCTATTGGATTTCACTTGACTGAAGTAGCCTCTTTAAATCACCTGTAAACAAAATCAAAAAAGTGCAAAGCGGTCTTTATACCGAAAAAGCTCAGCTGTTCAATGCTAAAAAAATCATTTAACAATATTAAAATACAAACGAGATATCTTTAAAATTTCTATCTTGGGATTTCGCTCTATTGATGTAAGCCACTATAAAATACTCGTAACAAAATCGAAAAAATATAAAACGGTCTTTGTACAGTTCAATGATCTCAGCTATTCAATGCTAAAAAAATCATTTAAAAATATTAAAATGTAGAGCAGATTCTTTGGAAAATGTTTAATGTGCAATCTCTGACATAATAATCACGATCTGTATGTTGTCTTTTAAAATTACATATAAATTTCACTTGAAACTATCTAACAAAAAAGGTCAATGTCGACCTGTTTTAAAACGGATCTGACTGTTTTGGTCAGAAATGATCTCGAAGAAACTATCCAAATGCACATATCCCTCGGGCTATCAGTATTGAAAAGGTGCGAGAGTTTTTAGCATTTGCTAATGACTTTTTTCTTCCTGGGGTATCTTATCCCCTTTTTATCGCCTGGAGGTAAAGGGTGGCGTGAGATGACCATTTTCTTATTAATTACAAGCTTGGAAAATATCATTGGTCTTTTAAAGTGTCAATCTTTGGGTTCGGGATACGCCTTCCTGGTGGCAACACGCATAGGTTTGTGATAGGATTTTGAGTTTCGGTTTGACTGATGCAAGCTCTTAACTAACGGTATGTGACAGCTATGATAATTACCCCGAATGTCCTTAAAGATTATATTTAGTGACTAATGGAAACAAGTTGGTTTTCAATGTCGGGTGAAAAAAAAAGGATCAGGCTTTCCTAATGGAAACACCTGCGTATTTTTTTAGACTGCAGTGTGTCAAGTCAAGATCTTTTTCGGTGAGCATATGTAGTCTTTCGGTCAGAACGGGAGGCAGATAAAAGTTTTCAATTAGGGAATTCCAGGTAAAACTAATGGATGCCTCTGAAAGAGCTAATGTTAGCAGGACTATAGAATAACAAGGGCTAGTTCACGAGAGAGTAGAAAGTGCCGACGGAAGTCAGGGGTGATGATGTAGCTGGGAACAAACTTGATGAGGATTAAATAGAGAGCTATAGGGTTTTTTAAAAGGAATTTTCGAATTTTATTTCTATGTATTTTTTTCCAAGATAAAAATTATTGAACATTTATCCGCTATTTGTTGTTTTTAAGTCGTTTTAAATATTTTCATAAAAGTAGCTTTACAAATTTTCCAACAAATTAACGAAATAATTTATTTTTAGTCTTTTCAATGATTAAGTTATTTTTGTTTGTGACATGGCATGATTTATGCTTAACAAGTCTTGAATAACATTAACATTAATGAGAAAAATAACAATCATTATTATTTTTTTTTTCACAGTAAAATACATGAGTTATTAAAAAAAGGAGAATAAAGAAACATTTTATACTCTTGACTAAAATTATAAGAACAATATAAAAAATTGTGGAATAGTAAAGGGAAATATTCCCCCTTCAAAGCGCAATCCTAGGTGTGTTGCTGAGTTACAATTAAAAACATTAATGTTAATCAAAAACATTATTATAATGACTAATTATTAATATTTTTAAATCGCAAAAATAGAGTACTATTTAAAAACAAAGGAAAAATAAGGAAATATTTTACATGTTTCATTGAAGCCATAACAATACCATAAATAATGAAAAATAATTACATTTTCAGCTATAAAATAAAATTAAGAGGACTCGGTACCATACATATATTATAACTGTTGTAAACTATATTATATTTTTTTGGTTTGAATAAAGCACAGTCATAGTAGATATGAAAAGTGTTAAATTCGCAATATAGCAATAACTTTTTTAAAAACGTCATTTTTTAAAGTTTAATCATTTTTAAATTCTTTCTTCTTTTCATTTTTTATAAATGGAAATGGATATTTTTATCCTTTATTTAGATTACATTATTCTATAAATCTAAGTATCGGATTTCTGATGAATCCATTAGATTTGCAGGGGAAAAAAATGTGAATGTATATGGAAAGAATTGGGAAAATAACAAGATTATGAGTTTTAAATTACTAAACATAATAAAAATTCGGTATTTAGTTACGATGCTCAGGGTCTAAACATACTTTTTAATAAATTTCAGACAATCTGCTTAATTATTGTAAAAGCCTTAGCATTTCGACTGAAATGAAAATATAAAAAAATTCTAATTGAGAAAATGAGTTTAAACATTTCACTTACACATAAACAATAAATTTCACCATTATGACTTAATCTCTTTTATTAGTTATCGAACCATTCCGAAATTCTGAATGTTAATACTGAGAAATATTGTGAAAGAAAAACTTGAAATTCGAAATTTTTTTCATTTTTTATCAAAATAACAGGTACGGACCCCCCCCCCCCCTTAAAATAAGTTTAAAAAAAAAAAAAAAAAAAAAAAACTCTTTCAGCTAAAATCAATTTTCATGAAGTTATTTAATCACAATATATTACCTCATTGTTGTTCTTTATCGTGCTAAAGCATATACCATTGAAAAAATGTTACAAAACTCTTAAAAAAAGGAAAAAAAAAAAAAAAAAAAAAAAAAAACATAAGATTACATAAAAAATGAAATAAAATAAAATAAAACATCGTGAATATTTTATGCTTCTGGACGTCATTTTCAGTTACATTTTTATAATTTCGATGATGTCCATTTACTTTTTTTTCTTTTTTTGTTCAGCTTTCCTGGACGAAATGAGCAATGCAGTTCTGTTCAAATGTCTTATTCTAACACTGTATATACGTATTGCAACACGTTGCAACTGCGCAAGACGACATTTTAATACAAGTTACATAAGATTATAATATCTTATCGAAGACGTGATTACATATTATGTTTACAAGCCAGAACTCTATGGTCATCTGCACCTACACACTGAAAATATGTTCCCAGTGACGTCACAAGACTCCTAGTAGGGGGAACAAGGCGGCATCCTTCCCGTCAAAGGGATGAACCAGCCCTTATCTTCTATAGCCCTGTAATGTTAGCGTATCGTGGTATTTCACTTGTGGTAATTATAACGAAACAGCAAGTGAACATCCCTTTCTTGCCTATTTCTTTTAGTTTGTTTATTGAGTGCTCTTGTTAAAGAAAACTAAAATGGTTTAAAATATCACTTCTTTATTTTATAAAATTGTTTTTTTCTGTGTTTTTTTTTATTATTATTTTAATCATTTAATAGATCAGGAAGATCTGCGTCCGATCTCGTCCTTAGCCTCCCCCTTGAGAAAAAAAAGTAAGGGGACGCTTGGAATAAAATAAAAAAGTGGGGGGACGCCGTCCCCCAGCGTCCCCCCTCGACTACACCACTGATTACTACTCATAGAATATGACAAATATGATGAAATCACAAGACTTTGGTTCAAATTTTCAAAATCCGTTGGTCAAAAACGTGTAGCAAAATTTAGAAGCGACATTGCACGCTTGGAAATCGACAAAGACGCTGTTCCAATTTCTTTACAAACATCGTCAATACCACTCAACAAAAATAAAACTATAGTGGCAAAAAGAAAACATTTTCCGCTGATTTCGGCTTTGGCAATGACAATTCACAAATCCCAAGGAGGTACTTTCGATGCTATTGTTTATGAATACAATCGTTCTCATTCAAGAGAATTGGTGTACGTTGCGTTATCAAGAGTAACTAGTATAGAAGGTTTGTTTTTAGTCACTGAAGAAAACGCAAAAACGAGCTGGAAATTTCATCATGGCAGAGTAGGAAACGCACAGGTGGAAGAGTCAGACGCAACAAAAAATCAAAAGAGGTCAACAACTCATCGACAAGATTTATCAATTGAATTAAAACGATTACGTGAAAATCCTTTGCAAACTATCACCAAAACACTTCTAGATTTTATTTCTAAGAATAATAGATTGTCTATTTTTTCATTCAACTGTCAAAGCTTACGTGCGCATGTAGATGATCTAGCAATTGACGCTCTTGTTAAAAAAATGAATGTGCTAATTTTATCAGAAACTCATATGGGTAACGATGAAATAATTGAGATTCCGAATTTCAACTTTGTTGCGAGTTTCAGAAGAAATTGTCGTCCAGCGGGAGGAGTAGCTATATATCAAAATAAGAACTCAATTCATTATTGCACAAATTATATGGATGTGCATGTGAAATATAATAGCATGTTTAATGCTACTGTTTCTGATGTTGGTGATATTTGTATAAGTCGTTGCCACTCTGGTGATAATCAGTTCATTATTATGGTTGCTGTTTACATCTCTCCAAATAAGTCTTTGCGTGTTATACGAGACTTCTTGTACGAAAATTTATTTATTTATTCTCATGACGCATCTGCATTGCTTCAAAAAAAATTGGAAAAAGCTTTGATAAATTGCCAATGATTTCGAGTGGAGATTTCAATATAAACTTTGCAGACGATAAAAATCAATCATTAATTGAATTTTTAAATAATGAATTTGGTTTAACTATGTCAAATGATCGCAATTTTAGCACAACGAAATACAAAACTACTATTGATGCGGTCTTTATTAGACACTTAAATAGGTTCGAATCAAAACTGTTTGTTTCTTACTTCAGCTATCATAAACCGATTGTATCAGTTTTAGAAATTTGCGATGATGATTCTGGTAATAACGATGGTGAAAAAGTCGTCGAAATTATGGATGGAAGTTGATTTTTCTGAGAGATAAAATTTAATTTAATATATAAATAACGATATAATATTATAAATAATAACATATAAATTGTCATATTTGTGTACGATAGCGTAATAAATAAACATTGTATTCTACCTCATAAATGATAGTACTTTTGTACTTATAATTAAACACAACGTTAATATTGAAGTTTTCACTTCTGCCGGCACTCCCGGAGAGCTACCGGTGTTTGTTTTTTTTTCTTTTTTTTGTCTCAACTTCTTGTTTCCCATCCTAGTTACACGCTCTTGGCACTCTTTATCCTCGGTTTAATGCCAAGTTACTCAGTGTTGTTATTAGTTGAGTTATGTCTCTCAAATTTGTCAAAGTTTTTGTGTAAGTGACAACCATAAGTGACAATCATTTTAAAGTTTAAAATTCTTATTATCCGACTCTAAAATCTGCAATAGCTTAATTCTATACCTCCCTAAATGGGGATGGGGGGGTGGGGGGTGGGAGGCGGTAACTACGGTCCTGCTGATTGTCTAAGTTTTGGAATTAGTAATTTGGATCTTCTCTGTGTGAACCTGAATATCGAAATATCGATTCTAGTATCGATTCTAGAACTGAGAAATCGATTCTTATTATCATCGATGTTGTTTTATACGATATCGATTTTAATCGATTTTCAAAATTTCCAGAATCGCCCATCACTAAAACGTATTTTTTTAACCGACTAACTGGTGCATTGTTCTAAGTTTATTTCCGAAGCGTGGATCATATCTGGCGGCTTCTAACCTCCATTGAAGTTTTATTGTTACATTTAAACTTTCATGTGTTTAATAGAGTGGGTCGAACAAAACTTTTTTTTCAATTTACGATGAAGGGTAGTGCGGAGAAATTATCACTGGTGGCATTAACTTCACGCGAAAAATTTGAGATTTTTGGGGCGATTCCTTCATTTGCGGCAAATGGTTTGCAGTTTTGCTCAAATACTGTTTTTACTTACCAATCATACGTAGTATAGGGTAAATCTTGTAATAGTTTTGAAAATCGAAAAAAAAATTTTGACGGCTTTACACGTTTCAGATACTGAAAATTTCGAAAAACATATGTTTAGAAAAAAAAATTGCCGTCCGTTCGTCTGTGTGTCTGTAAACGCTCTATATCTCGAACAAATTAAGATAGAGACTTGAAATTTTGTATGTAGTTAGTAGGAAAGAATGGGTCGAAGCCTATTTAATATAAGTAACCTCGATTATCCGGAACTATTTTTTTCTGACTCTTGAAACATTTGTTCTGATGAAAGACGTAAAAGGCAATAAAATAATACAAATTTTGCATAAAAAGTAGAGTCGATCGGATTATTAGTTGCCGAGATATTTGTAATCCTGTTTTCTACATTCTTCGATTTTTCATGACCCTATATTTCCTTCAAATTTCAATTCAAAGATATATTTTAATTGGAAATGAGACGCTTAATCCAACGCAGTAAAATGTTAGTTAATATGATTATTATTTTTGGAGTTATAAAGATGTTTCTTTTACGGAATCCGGTACTACTTGAGTAGTTTGGCGTTTTATATAATTTGTCGAAATGGGTTCATCAGGAATTCATTAATAGAGCATTACTATGTATATTAAAAATACTTAAATATGCATTTAAATTTTGTTTTGGAATTGCAATGCATTTTATAAAAAGTCTACACATGTTTTATTTTCATATATTATATTATGCATATCCATGATGGATAAGTATTACGGTGGCTCCCAACAACTAGTTTTAATTTTTTTTATAAAAAATTTGAAAAATGTTAAATTAAATTTATTTCAGTTGAATTTACGTCTTATGTCATACTTTATTTACATCTTAAAAGTTACCACAACAACAAATTTCAAGTTTCTAGCTTCACCCTTACGAAAATGGCTTTTAGAATTCTATAGAAGTTTTTTTATTGAATCCTATAGAATTATGGCCCGTTTTTCTATAAGCTATTTTAAAAAACTTATTAAATCTTTTCGATTTTTAAATTACAAGATTTTAAGAACTACACCTTTTGCATATAAACATCTGAATAAACAATTTTATTTTTCTTGAGAGAGGTGTAACGAAAAATTAAAAACAAATATTATTCACATGATTCGATTCCAATCTAATAAGAACCATAATCATAATAAAATTAAATTAAAAATAAGATGTTCTGGTGTAATAACGCCGGGCGAGGTAATAACGCCAAGTGCTAATATTATGCATAAATATGAAATAATCTGGTAAATGACACCCATGTACTCTGCGGAGAAGGGTTTTGAGTCATATAAATCGCAAAAAACAGCTTCAAGTTCATTTGTTCCATTTGTATGTCTTATTGCTTTTACAAGCAACTAAAATTAACGCTTGATCTAAAATTGCGAGATACGTTTTGTGATGCGAAGACTGTTTTTTTTAATCCGGAAATACTTTGTTTATTACATAAATTTGTAGTGCATTTCACGTACTTTCAAAATGTTGTAGAAGATTTTGGATATCTTCTCGAGATAATTTGTAGTTTAAAATGTACTGTGCAATAACTATATCGGGGTAATAACGCCAATCCTTGGCATTAATACCCGGGGCCGTCGTGAAAGAAGTTTCTCCTCTTACGGGCCTGATTCATGAAAAGATGACGTCACGCAAGAGATCTGAGTTGCAAACGGAACATATAGAATGGTTGTATGTGTGCATCAAAAACAAGGCTATAAATTTCCGTTTTATGATATTTTTTCAACAATTTGAGGCTTATTTTAGATCTGTTGAATTTTACATTTACTATTAAACACCCAAAGTTCATAAATAAGACTTTTTTGTTTTTAATTTGATTTCAAAACTAAACTTATCCTTTAATTTCAAATACATAAGATTCATGGTTTTTATCGAAGATTTTAACTTCAAATATATATTTATGGCAGACAAAATCATACATTAAAATTGCACAACTTTAGAAACAAAATAAATAAATAAATAAATAAATAAAAGAAATTATACAGAATTTAGATTCGTGATATTTTTTATAGCGTTTAACTTGGAATAAAAATTTATGGCAGGAGAAATCCTACATTAAAAGTGCGCAATTTTAGCAGCAAGTAAGTTAAGTTCCTTTCAAAAATAAAAATGCCTTAATTTTAAATTGTAAATATCAGGATTATTATTGCATAAACTCATAAATAAAAATATTATTTTTTTCAAACAATTAAAATAAAAATTCTTTTTGTCAATTAAAATTTCAAATTTCATAATGTATAATTAACTTAAAATACATATTCTTTTAATAGATATTACAGCTAAAAGAGTACTTTTCACTAGAAACATGTACTTTCAAATAATTTACAATAAATATGGCATTTAATATTCTCTCATAAAAAATCTCACTTTTGTTAATACAGATAATTTTTATTATTATTATTATTATTATTATTATTATTATAAGTGAATTTCGTAGTATCATTTTAAACTTTTGTATAGTAATTTAGTAAGATATTTGTAATCCCTAACAAAAATAAAATAAAATAAAATAAAATAAATAAAAATAAATAAATAAATAAATAGATATAAAAGTTGGTTTCCACATTTGCATTTATTTACGAATGCAGATCGAAATAATTTTTTTTTTCAATAATGAATATCATAATATTTTTTGGGTCTGGAAATTTTAGGAAAGTACTTTCATAATTAAAATTCATGAGTTTTTGTAAAGCATTTACAATTATTTTCTGGGGGTATTAATTGACTTCTATCACCCAACATAAAGTATTTACATTTCAGACGGTCACATTTCATTCGGGCAATCTAATTCTAAAATTTTTGTCTTTGACTAATAAGTTAATGCACTCACAACATTTTAATTTATGTGAAATTTCATATTTAATGTAACTAAATATAAAAGTCAATACAGATATGATGTCATTTTTATCTCAATAGCTTCACTGCTGTTAAACACACCGCAAAAGAAATCTAATATGTTTAATTCTTCAATTTCATCAACAGCTATTAAAAAAAATAATAATTGAAATTGTTCATTTTGCTGTTAGTATAAGATAATTAAACTTAAAAAATTTTACCCTTTTTCCTGCTTCCATAATTTTTATATAGTAAATGAATTTTTCCATTCATTTAAAAGGATAATCAAGGATACGATAACTTTTTCTATACTCATCTGATGATGTTGTCCAAAGCGGGCTTCTAAACTATCGATCTGATTTTATATAAATATATATATATATACATATATATATATATGTGTATATATATATATATTAAAAGATAGTCATTAAATAATTTTTATTTCGACTATCCCCATGCATAAGAACTTAGTACTATTTCTGTTTTAAATTGCTTTTGATTTATGCAAACTGAATTGTAAACAGAATTTCTTGACCCAAAATAGGATGTAAAAGGGCTTTCTTTTTACTCTTATCTATTAGATGATTCTAAATGTTTACTTCCCGACTTCAAAATAATACTTATAATTCACATCACATGTAAGACCACGTGGGAATGGCATAGATTTATTTAATTCATTTTAAATAATGAGATAAAAGGAAATACTCATTGACTTAGGTTAATCCTTTATCCACTAATTAATCTTTTTAAAATACTCATTAAAAAATATATTTGTATAACAGAATATGTAATAGACTCAAATTATCTAAAAATATACACACAATATCAATGGTGATTGCTTCAGCCCTAGCATAAGCAAAATTTTAATGAAGGTGAAGTGGTCTGTGAGATGAAAAAGTCAGATCTCGTGTATGACTCATTTCTCCTGCTTGGGATTTCGAATCAGGCCCGTTAGAGAAGAAACTTCTTTCGCGACGGCCCCGTTAATACCCCGGTTGATTCCCAACAGTGGCCGAACTACATCCTAAATACTTTTTCAAATAAACACAGTTAAAACCGTGCAATGTTTCTTATAATTCTATTTAAACGGTCCTTTTTAAGCAAAAAAAAAAAAAAAAAAGCTCACGGTCTGATATTTTTTTGCCTTCTCCCCCCCCCCCCCACTCAACACACCTGTATTTTTCTGACACCTTTCACAAAAAGTTGAACATTTTCAATACTGATGAACCACGTTTGATAGAAACCTGGACAGAACTGCGCATGGGCAAAAAGAGCGAGTCCATGTCGAAAATGGGGAAGTTCGTACCTTCGCGAGATGAGTTTGTTTATTATATGTCGAATTTTTTTGGCAAATACCTTTTTGTTTCTGTAATTGAGTTATCTGTTTCTAAATATTACATTGTAATTATGTTACACTAAAATGAGTTATAAAAGGACAAATATAATAAAATAGATGATTTAAAGGTATGATTATTAAACTTAACTTAATAACTTTTTTCCTCGCAATATAGCGTAACTAAATTTTTTTTTTTTTTTTTTTTTTTTTTTTTTTTTTTTTTTTTTATTAACGGCTGCATAACGTGATTTTAAAACTTACTAGATTAGCAATTTTTTAAAATTATTTTTGCATTTTTGTGTACATTATTTATTTATATTATTTGCATGCATAAGATATGAATGTGGCGCAGATATCATATACGTACAAGGTTTTGTACAATTTTTTTGCAACGTCAATTTCGCAAAAACCTCATTTTCGAATACTGGTTAAATATACGTTTTTAAATTATTTTATATTATTAAAAAATAATAATAATAAATAAAACAATTTTATATATATTAAATTTTAAAAACTAATAACTAGAAAAAAAATATTTTATATAATTTGAAAAAAGAAAAAATAAGATAAATAAACAGTTTATCAAAAAATAAACTACATGAGGGTTACCATATTTGATAAAATAACGCCATTTTGGCGGCAAGTAAATCCCACTGAGTATATGACATACATGTGCCCTGAATATTTAGGTTGTTAAAATTGGCGAATTTCTCGTATAGCCGCCAAGTCAGATGCCAAGCAATCGTTAAAACTGCGTTTTAGACATAAATATAAATGTAAAAAAAAAAAAAAAAAAAAAAAAAAAAAAAAAAAAAACCATGCTTTTATTAAAATTTACAAAAGTGTAGGAGAAAATACAGGGGTTGGACAAAAATATGGAAACACCTTTTGAAATGCATGTTTGAAAAGAAAGATTGATTATAATGAACTATGTTGATGACTGTGGTGGTTACTCGATAACCCCCCATATGTTTAGTATAATTCAATTTTATTAGCCATTTTATTTCATATCACCTTCCTTTTTATTAATGTTCTCAATTTAAATTTTATTTCGGTTTCGTGTATTTTCATTTCGTCGCCTGTAATGTTTTCTTTCTTACTTAGCTTTCGAATGTTCCAAGCCGGTAAAATCCTGTTCGAAATCATTCCTTCCGGTTTTGGAGATCGTTCGAGAACATTCTCGCTTGTTCTTTGGGTGGAACTTCCGTTTATTCGGACACACCCCTAGCCTATCAAATTCGTTTCCACAGGTGACGTATTTTAAGTCATTCAGCACAGGGCCACCTGCTTTGGCCTCCCCTCTTTAGGTGTTTATCAATTCTCTTTTTAATAAATTCATATTTCTCCATACTTTGCATCGTAACTTGGCTTATTTTGTCACCTCCCCCTCTTTCGCTCGCTGCCAAATTGGCGTATTTTGGGATTCCAGTAACCTTTTCTCTTTTTCCCCTGGGCTCTCGGCCACCTGCGTCAGTTGCGCTGTTAGACACCTGCCGTAATGGATGCGGTCGGATGATTGGAAGTTTTGGGTGGAATTTTTCGGGGCATGTGTGCGTGCGCCCCTCCAGACCGTTGTATACGGGCAACATTTCAGGCTGCTATGATCACGCCATGGTTTCAGGAAAGGTTGATTTTTTAAGGCCGCCAGGAGCAAGGCCCCTTCAAAGGCATCCCGAAATTATTGTGTAAATAAGGGCACACCATGGATCTTCTGTTCGTTGATCTCGTGTTAGCTTTATAACTAAAGAAGAATGTCGTCATGTGTCTTCTAAATATTTATTGTATTTTTATCATCTCATCATTAATAATTTTCTTCAACTGCTTTTTGTGCTCAAGTTTCTTCAATAATCTTTTCATGTGATCTCCGTACTCTGAAAAGCATGCAGAGGTGAAGATTTTTCTTTCGTGAGTTGAAGAATGTTCTTTCAAGAAGTGATCTTACATATTTACATAACGTATTGACTTTATAATTTCTTTCGTCATTTTAATTTGCTATTTGGCCCATCTTCATACAAATAAATTTGAATATTCACGGGGCGTTCCATCGAAAATATTGGTGCATATCTATATAAAATTCTCGTCTGATAATATTTACATATTTAAAACATACATATATTTAAGTGATGTTTCTTTTTGAAGAAAATGATGTTATTTTCCTTTTGTGTGTTATGAGAAATTTTTCAAGTTCATACTGTCAAGATATATCAAAAAAAAATGTGTTATGATGAAGAATGTTGGTTGTGTTTGGAATATATCAATTTAAAAATATATCTTCATTTGTAAAGTTTTTACTATAAAACAAATGTTTAATTTTTTATGAGAAACAAAAATGTTTTCTATAAAGAAGATATTCGATTTTTTTTTTCATGAAAGAAATACAAGTATTTCATAAATAAATAAATATTAATCTTCAACCAATTTGTGTATTAATTTCTGTATATGTGTCTGGATTTACTACTCATCATCTGCCAAGGACTTCACAGGTAACTTTACCTTTTCTTCAAATTTATATTTTATAATTTTGTATTTAGTTTATCATCTTCAAGATTAAAAGAATATTTTTATTATTTTAAGTGAAGTAAGGATGGTCACTTTTGGGTCGTTTGCTGGCCTCCATTCTTCGTAATGTACCAGTCACTATCACGATCATTTTTTGGCCTAGTTGTGGGTAGAAACAAATAAAAAGTGTTTCTCCTCCCATCTCTTCTTCTCACCCACAAACCAAACACAACATTCCTTATTTTCTTTGGTGCACTGACCAAAGCGTGTCCAACATTCCATGACCATCCATTTTTCCTTTGCCACCATCGTATTTTTGTTATATTTATACATATTGTCGTCATTATCTTCAGTTAATTCTTCATTATTTTTCAAGTTATTTTCTTCATACATTAATATTATTAATTATATTTTATTGAGAGTGGTGCAGTAATTAATTGCAACATATTGATTCTATACTGAAATAATATTTTTCTGGAGCAGTGCATGATATATATATAGCATAATTTTTCCATATATATTTTTTCTTGTCTTGCTATATTTTGCAACTAATATATATATGCATTATTTAACGGAGGTACTGGTAAAAATTATTGTTCATGCTAAGATAAATTATTCTTCTTGTCATACATATAATAATTTATGTTTTGAGCCATATTATATATAAATATTTACATAAAATATTTAGGTCTTATATTCTTCATATGATACTAATATGTTAGTATATATTTTTCTTCTTTTTTTTTAATATATAAAAATGGTTTATGACGTATATGAAAGTCATCAATATTTTAAATAACGGGTCAATTTATATATATATTATTCATCACAAGACCAGTCAATAACCAAATTTATCATGTCATATATTGAGCTCTTATATTAAATTTTTCATCATGCCTCCAAAAGCCAAACTAAATATTGCAATCCAACCTTTCGACGGTAACCCTCAGACTGTAGAATTTTTCTTCGATCAATTATCTGACTTACAGGAACTAAATAACTTTACAGACAAGGAACTTTTTGTTCTCTTTAAATCAAAACTTGAGGGCACCGCCTTACTCTTCTTTCTTGAAACTCAGTCACAGCTCAAGAACTCTAATTTTAGTGAAATTCGAAAGGCATTTATAGAC
Organism: Maratus speculifer; assembly: GCA_964019185.1. Lineage (NCBI taxonomy): Eukaryota > Metazoa > Arthropoda > Arachnida > Araneae > Salticidae > Maratus > Maratus speculifer. The sequence goes on from OZ025298.1 coordinate 174,680,141, forward strand.
TATTTCTTACCCACAAAAAAATCTGTTTCTCTAAAATCTTTACAGAACTTGACCTTAGATTCAAATGAATCAGTTAAAAATTTTGCTTTTCGGTTGGATAAACAACTTCGACTTGCTTATCCAAAATTGGATCTTTCTGCTCTTAATTCATTAAAGTTTACTCATTTTCTTGAGGCTTTGCCTAAACAAATCAAACGTAAAATCTTAGAAGAAAATATTACGTCCTTCGAATTAGCTCTTGAACGAGCAACTTTTCTTCAAAATATATATGACTCTCCCCCTAAAAAATCTTATGAGAATTTTAATCAAGCCTATTGTATCGATTCTGAAAATGTCCACGATAATTCTAGTAATACTCTTCATAAAACTCCTATAAAGCATACGAAGGATAAAATTTATCACAATTCTCAAACCAACTACTCTCCTTTACAAACTCAAAAGGACAGTTCTCATACTTCACGTAATTTTCAAAGAAGACCTAGGACATTTTCGCCTTCTCCACCGAGACAAGAGGCTACAAATAAACGTAACAATAATTTTCATCAACGTAATTTTTACCGGAATCGTCCTTATCAACCCACCTTTGATAAGTTTTCTCACAAAAAAAATTCTACATCCTTTTATCACAGACGAGATGTTGTGCAGTGTGCGTTCTGTGGGAAATTTAATCATCGTATGGACTCATGCTACAAATTCAAAAACATTATTAGTAATTCTAATCAAAACTCTTCAACTCAAATTTCGTCTCACCCTTACAGAAAGAAAGGCCACACCTCTTCTTCTTCTGAAAATAACAACAATGTTTATCATTTAAACAAATAAGGGAGACTGGTTCTACTGACCGCCTTCTCTCCCGTAATTCTCATTCAGGGTCAGTACACTTTGACAACAACAACAAACATCAACAATTGGACAAACGCTCGTCAGTCACTTTAGTGTCATCCACAGCTGTCCAAACTTCTCCTATGACATCTAAATTTAACAAATCTTCTTCTTCATATAATTCTTTGCCTTCCAAACAAAATTTTCAAATCAACGATGACATACAAGAAAATCATGTCATATGCAGTTCTTTTAACAACTCTTATGTTCTTCCATGCATCCTAATAAATGTTCAACATAATGAAATCTCCACATTAATAGATACTGGATCAAGTTTATCTCTCTTGGATGAAGAATGCTTTAATAGCATTAAATCCAGGCTTCATTACAAATTTTTATCCAGGAATGTATCCGTGTCAACCATAAATTCTAAGGTTTTCTTCAAAGGATGCATAGAGATAGCATTTAAAATTGATAAATATTTTTTTCATCATGTATTTTACCTTACAAAAATTCAAAATGTTCACTTTCAAGCCATACTTGGCTTTGAGTTTATTAACAAGCATTCTATTACTATTTCTCCAAGTTTTAAGTCTATCCTAATTAAGGACAAACACATTCCTTTTCAAAGTTATAATGAATCTCCTACTTGCTATTTTATGAATTCTGAATATAATTATGTGAATTCAAATGTACCATATTCTCTCGATGCACACAAAATGCCTTATTATGAAGAATCTATGTCAAATAATCTAACGAGTGATACTTACATTGATAATACTTGTGCAAGGTATGATAATTCAAATTTACAGTTGTCCAACAATTATACAACCTATCCTTATAATTATAATGTTCAAAATAATGGTTTGTGTACAAATAATATGGCTCATTCTGCTATGAATTTTCATAATCCTTATATTGATGGTAATTTTACTTATTTTCCTAATTATTTTCCAACTGATTATGCTAATATGGTGAATTATGTGTCTAATAATGATAATAATATTCCTAGCAAGAATTTCTCATCTGAGAATACTAATGATGATAGCTATGTTGGTGAAAAGCAAACTCATTTAAATTATGGTAATAAGGTCTTGGTGAATTCCAACATGGTACAATTACTTAATAGAGAATTAATACCTCCTAATTCGTTTGTTTATTTACATGTTAAGTATCTCAATCCTCCATCTGAATATTTTGTTTTCAAACCCAATTTAAAAAATAAAGGTCTTGTGTTACATCAATCATTGCACTCAAAATCTTCAATTCAAAATGATTTATTTTTGGTTGTATGTCAGAATATATCAAAGCTCGATATTCATTTAAATAAAAATTCAATTATTGGTGAATGTATCAATGTAGATGAAAAAGATATTGAAGAATACTCTTTTGATTTAGAATTTGAAAACGAATACTGTAATTTAATTTTGCCATCTGAAGAGATTAAAAGAAAACGTATTCAAGAATTATCTCCAAATGACTTTGATCTTAAACATTTACCTCCTCATGAAAGGGAAGCTTTAACAAAATTATTATGTAGTAAAGCGCTTGCCTTTTCGAAATCTCTTGACACTTTAGGTCATACTGACCTGGTCAATCCTCAGTTTACCATGTTAAATTCTCATCCAGTAAAAACATTACCTTTTCCTGTACCACAAGCACTCGAGCAAGAAGCTCTTGACCAAATTAATCAAATGTTGAACGCTGGTATTATTGAGAGATCAAATTCATCTTGGGCGTGTCCCATGCTTCTTGTTAAAAAGAAGAGAACTGATATGTCTAAGCCTCAAAAGTATCGTTTGGCTCTTGATTTAAGATTGTTAAATTCGATTATAATCCCATCATCATATCCTCTTCCTAGAATTCAAAATCTATTGGTGCAGTTGTCAAAATTTAAATATTATACCACTCTTGACTTACCCTCTGCATATTGGCAAATTGCTGTACCTAAAGATATGCAAGATAAACTTAGTTTTACTACTCCATGGGGAATTTTTACCTATTTACGTCTAGTATTTGGCCTGAAGACGGCCGCCAGCACTTTCCAACAATTAATCGACTCTGTTATTCAATTATCTCAAATTGATTCCTGTTATGCATATCAAGACGATATTGTAGTGGGTGCTAATTCATTTGAAGAAATGTCCATGAAACTCACAAAACTATTAGACACTCTCATTGCTAATAACATTACTCTGTCTCCTGAAAAATGTGCATTCATGCAAACAAGCATTAACTTTTTGGGTTTCCAACTCACAGATCATAAAATTCTTCCTATTACAAGTAATATTTTAAAAATCACTTCTTTTCCAACGCCTAAAACCAAGAGGCAAACAAAGAGTTTTATCGGTTTGTGTTCATTTTATAGATCAATTATACCTAATTTTTCTAAATTGATTACTCCTCTCATTGAAGTCACCAAACCTAAAAATAAGTTTTCTTGGAAATCTGAACAAGAAAATGCATTTAAAAAATTACAAGACATTTTCTTCCATAAACCTATGCTCAATCTCCCAAACTGGAATGAAACGTTCTATGTTAATACAGATGCATCAAAGACAGCAATTTCAGCTGTTCTTATGCAAAAATTTGATGGTGAACTTAAACCCATCTCCTATTATTCCAAAACTCTATCTCAATCAGAAAGGCACTACCCTGCCATCAAACTGGAACTCTATGCCATTTACAAAGGCATAACTGCTTTTAAATACTATATTTTTGGTCGACCCTTTATTCTATTGTCTGATGCAAAGCCACTTAATAATTATAAAAAAGCTACATCACCTGCTGATATTACTACTCGTTGGATGTTAGAACTGTCAGAATATTCGTACACATTCCAGCATGTACCAGGCAAAGAGAATGTGTTAGCAGATTTTCTGAGTAGAACACCTCACATTCCTACTGAAGATCTCAATAATAATCCAGATCTTATTACTTCACAAGAACCTTTACCTATTGTTGATAATCAAAATGATTTACTTAATGACATTCCTCACTTTCCATGTGGTTTAGTTGACAAAATACACCACACATGTCATCTTCTGAGTGATTCTTCACCTCCTAATAATGATAATAATCAAGATCCATTATTAGAAATTCTTGATCACACCATCTTCTCTGAACAACAAAAGGACCCAAAAATTAAACAAATTTATGAAGATCTTAAAAATAACAAAAAATCTAAAAGTTTAAATGGCTACTATATTAATCCAAGTAATGAGTTACTTTGCTATAATGGTCATTTCTCTTCAGAAGATATCGAGCTACACAAAGCTGTTTTACCTGTGTCACTTAGAGCAAAAGCCTTAAGAATTGCTCATATTACTCATACTGGAATTCATAAAACCATTGTTAATTTAAAGAAAAGATTTACCTGGAAAACCCTTGTTTCTGATACCATTAATTATGTCAACTCTTGTGAAATTTGTTTAGTAAATAAGAATCATAAAAAAAACACTGCTCCATACCTACCTGCACCACTCCCAACTGCTCCCAATCAAAAGGTCTCTATGGATTTACTCGGCCCATTGAGAAATCGTCAATATGTGTTGACCATGATAGACCATTTCTCTCGTCATTTAGAATTATATGCCTTGAATAATATCAGTGCTGAGTCAGTTACAAAAGCCTTATTGCATTATATTTCCACTCATGGAAAACCCGAATTAACTCTCACTGATCATGGCTCTCAATTTACGAGTGATATGTTTTCATATTTTAACAAAAAGCTTGGCATTAAATTGGAGCATAGTTCTGTAGCCCATCCCCAAGCTAACGGTTTAAGCGAACGAGTCAATTCTCAAATAAAATCATCTGTGAACACAATGGCTTCACAAGGATGTGATATACCAACTGCTCTAAAAATTCACCAATCCATATATAATGCTACACCTCATCCAGCTACAAAATTCTCTCCAAATCTTCTTCATTTTGGAAGAGAGATAAACGACATTTATTCCAATTATAAAACTCAAGTTTCATGGAAAATTCTCAATACTGCATATGAAATTCATAAATTGATGGATGTTATTGAAAAAATATACTATCAAGCTTACAAGAATAACGAATCATCTAGACAAAAGGTGTACCAAAAATCCAGAGAAAAATTAAAGTTTTCCAACATCAATGTTAATGACATTGTTTACGTAAAATTTCCCAATGTGTTTAACAAGAAAATACAAGGCCCATATGTGGTGAAGAAAATAATTTCTCCTGTGCTCATTCAAATTCAAGATTCCAATAATAGTCATGCTTCCCCTATGTTGATTCACACTAATCGAATCTTGAAGCTTCAAAAGAGAAATGAAGCACTGCAACATCCTTCAGTTTCTTCTGAAAATGCATCACATGATCAATCAGCTGTTGATAATGCATCCTCCACTCCTGTCAGACAACACTCTTCTATTCAAGTTTCAAATCATGATGCTGCATGTAGCACATCTCCTACAATTCTTTCTTCTTCTAAGTGTCAACAAACATCTTCTTGTTCAAGTAAATCAGTACTGTCACAAGCTCCTCCTGATAGCACTCATACTGGTGTTAAAAACAAGTCCACTCAATATAAAAATTATGATCTTCGCCCTCGCAATCATAAACTGTATAAGAAATAGATTAACTTTCTTTTTCCTTTTTCAGGATGACTATTGCTTTGTAGTATAATCAGTCTAAGCTAGCCAGACTGATACTCCAGTAAGAAGAATCACTATGTAATTTTTTTTTTCTTTTCTCCAAGCTGCAGGCAGCTGTTGTTATTTTTTTTTCTTCATTATTTAAGTCTTCTTCTCCCTGATACAATTCAGCAGTCATCTTCTTGATGTATGTATGATTTTCAATAGTTTTATTATTTACTGTATCTATCTATAAGTCATAATTATTACAATACATACATATAATCTCATGTATGCTATACTCTACTACTGTTAAATCTTATAAAGTCTTTAATTACAATAGTTGATGCAAAAAATGGAGAAAGAATTTGTCTTTTTATATTCTTGTTATAATATTATGTCATCATTTAAAGTGATTTTTGACAAATGTTTTATTCTAATAAGAAAGGTGAAATTGTAATTGATATAAGGTACTCATCAAATTATTTTCTCTATTGTGACTTCTCTTTACAATGCATGCATGCTTTAACATTTAACCTCGTTTGATAAAAAAAAAAAAGAAAAGAAAATGCATGATAAACTTATTCATACTAATATTTCTTCTCTTCTTGTTGAAGTATAGAAAGTGTATGACTCACCATAAGTAGTATATATTTTTTTTTTTGTATACTTTTGTGTGTTTATACTTTGGATCCAAAGATGTTGAATGAGTCATTATATATATTTATATAAAGCAAATTCTTGATTTATGACAAATGCAAAAGTGATCACTTACTTAATTTTTTTTAAAAAAATGTTTGAAAATTTCAAGTAAATATGTTCTAGATATCTTCTATATAAAATTTTGACATAATTGATTTTTCTTTGTAAGTTGACATTATCAAGTCATATATAAGATTGACATGTTCATATAAGTTCCTTCCTTTTTCAGAATATTAAACATCTTATGTTTTATGTTTATTTTGAATGAAGTATAGTATTAAAGGTATTTATGCAATTATTGTCAATTTATATTGAAAATGTTCAAGAATATTCCTTTATGAGAGTGTAAAGATTCTCTCTTTGAAAGTTATTATATTCATTTTGAAGATATTTTTATTGAAAAATAACATCATGCTTTTGTTGCCATTCTTTTTGCAACTTATTATTTTATTTTTTTGCGAAAATGTGTTATTGAATAATACTAAAGTTATTCATTTAAGATTTATTGAAAGCTTAAAAGGCTATGTGGTGATATAAGTAAATATTTTTTTATGAGAGCCTAACTAATCTCTCTGCATCATTTATATATATATTTTTTATTGTTCAATTTTCAACTTACAAATTCATTCAAGTTATCATGTGTTATTTGAAACCATATATTTTATATATAGTTATTGTATGATTCATATACAGTTACAATATGTTTCATTTTGTTGACAACTAAGAATATAGATATACATATTATTGTATAATCAAATATTTTGACATATGCTAAAGCATTCTACTGTTATAGTGCATTTTGCACAGCCTAACAAGAGACTCGTCAAAGTTAAGGACTGTTGTTTTGCACATAGACTTTAAATTTTTTTTTAATATATGATAGATACTTCTGGAAGAAATTTTGTATACCTTCCACTTTAACATATAAGGATTACTATCATAACAATAAGTATTTTTCTTTTAATATTTGAACATCATGTAAAACAGTTATTTATATTCCTATAACTATTTCTGATACATTTATTTTGTGTAATTATTTAGTATATTTGTACATGTGTTAGAAAATATTGTCTCGATGAAAATTGTCATTTTTGTCATCTCACCAATATTTTCTTTTGGGGGACCCTGGGTAATATGTGGTGGTTACTCGATAACCCCCCATATGTTTAGTATAATTCAATTTTATTAGCCATTTTATTTCATATCACCTTCCTTTTTATTAATGTTCTCAATTTAAATTTTATTTCGGTTTCGTGTATTTTCATTTCGTCGCCTGTAATGTTTTCTTTCTTACTTAGCTTTCGAATGTTCCAAGCCGGTAAAATCCTGTTCGAAATCATTCCTTCCGGTTTTGGAGATCGTTCGAGAACATTCTCGCTTGTTCTTTGGGTGGAACTTCCGTTTATTCGGACACACCCCTAGCCTATCAAATTCGTTTCCACAGGTGACGTATTTTAAGTCATTCAGCACAGGGCCACCTGCTTTGGCCTCCCCTCTTTAGGTGTTTATCAATTCTCTTTTTAATAAATTCATATTTCTCCATACTTTGCATCGTAACTTGGCTTATTTTGTCACCTCCCCCTCTTTCGCTCGCTGCCAAATTGGCGTATTTTGGGATTCCAGTAACCTTTTCTCTTTTTCCCCTGGGCTCTCGGCCACCTGCGTCAGTTGCGCTGTTAGACACCTGCCGTAATGGATGCGGTCGGATGATTGGAAGTTTTGGGTGGAATTTTTCGGGGCATGTGTGCGTGCGCCCCTCCAGACCGTTGTATACGGGCAACATTTCAGGCTGCTATGATCACGCCATGGTTTCAGGAAAGGTTGATTTTTTAAGGCCGCCAGGAGCAAGGCCCCTTCAAAGGCATCCCGAAATTATTGTGTAAATAAGGGCACACCATGGATCTTCTGTTCGTTGATCTCGTGTTAGCTTTATAACTAAAGAAGAATGTCGTCATGTGTCTTCTAAATATTTATTGTATTTTTATCATCTCATCATTAATAATTTTCTTCAACTGCTTTTTGTGCTCAAGTTTCTTCAATAATCTTTTCATGTGATCTCCGTACTCTGAAAAGCATGCAGAGGTGAAGATTTTTCTTTCGTGAGTTGAAGAATGTTCTTTCAAGAAGTGATCTTACATATTTACATAACGTATTGACTTTATAATTTCTTTCGTCATTTTAATTTGCTATTTGGCCCATCTTCATACAAATAAATTTGAATATTCACGGGGCGTTCCATCGAAAATATTGGTGCATATCTATATAAAATTCTCGTCTGATAATATTTACATATTTAAAACATACATATATTTAAGTGATGTTTCTTTTTGAAGAAAATGATGTTATTTTCCTTTTGTGTGTTATGAGAAATTTTTCAAGTTCATACTGTCAAGATATATAAAAAAAAATGTGTTATGATGAAGAATGTTGGTTGTGTTTGGAATATATCAATTTAAAAATATATCTTCATTTGTAAAGTTTTTACTATAAAACAAATGTTTAATTTTTTATGAGAAACAAAAATGTTTTCTATAAAGAAGATATTCGATTTTTTTTCATGAAAGAAATACAAGTATTTCATAAATAAATAAATATTAATCTTTAACCAATTTGTGTATTAATTTCTGTATATGTGTCTGGATTTACTACTCATCATCTGCCAAGGACTTCACAGGTAACTTTACCTTTTCTTCAAATTTATATTTTATAATTTTGTATTTAGTTTATCATCTTCAAGATTAAAAGAATATTTTTATTATTTTAAGTGAAGTAAGGATGGTCACTTTTGGGTCGTTTGCTGGCCTCCATTCTTCGTAATGTACCAGTCACTATCACGATCATTTTTTGGCCTAGTTGTGGGTAGAAACAAATAAAAAGTGTTTCTCCTCCCATCTCTTCTTCTCACCCACAAACCAAACACAACAATGACACTAAAGTTTTCGCCTACTGACGCCACCTATACAACTTCGTAAAATCGCTGCACCGTTCAGTCGTTGTTGGAGCACTGTTATGTGAGATTATCATTGCATTATGTCAGAGTTAACAGACTTCGAACGTGGACAAATTGTTGGCGCGCGTATGGTGGGTGCTTCCGTAAGCAAGGTAGCCGAGGTTTTTAGTGTTTCAAGAGGTACTGTGTCGAAGATTTATTCCGCATATTTGAAATGCGGAAAAAACATCATCCGCTAAATCACAGCGCGGACGAAAGTGTGTGCTGAGTGATCGTGACAGACGATCATTAAGGAGGATTATCGCGAAAAATAAGCAGTCCACAGCTGCAAAAGTTACTGCTGAAATGAATGTCGTGTTACCAAATTCTGTGAGTAACAAAATAATTAGAAGGGAGCTTCATAAATAGGGAGTTGCTGGCCGTGTTGCAATTGAAAAGCCATCCATCAGTAATGTTAATGCCTGTAACAGGAAAAAGTGGTGTTTAAGCAACACCCCCTATAGTCAAGGCCTCCGCAGCGAATTCCAGAAGTTTCAATATGGCTGCCCCTACAGTCCGAAGGTCCGACTCCTTTTTTACCGGTGACCTTAGTCAGTGTGCGTCAGTCCAGTGCCTAGTACGGCATGTTTCAATCTGACGTTTCGCCATTTTCTATTTTGTTTTGCGTTGTACAAAATTTGGATATTATAAAGACTAAAAGTAAGTGTTATCTCTTTTTCCTTATATCATTGTTTTAACAAAGCTTTAAAGATAATTTCTGTTAAACACACTTGTAAGATTAGTGATTACCGATTTAGTTTTCAAGCTATATGTATTGCAACAGTGGTTTTCAAATCATTTACATCTATGGTGAATTAGTATTTTGTTTAAAATAATTATAAAAAAAATATAATTTTGCTTCTTATCTGAATTTTTATCCTGTTGATTTTAACTTTCAGTATTTCCTCACGGGATTTTGTTATTATTTATATGTAATATATCTTTATCAGAAATTTACTGCCCTTTAGCAATTGTTTATTTCTTTGTTTATTAAGTATTTTTCTAAATTCCAGTTTATTAGTTTGAATCCGAATTTACTTATTAAATTATATAATTTTTCTCGATATCAGTTTAAAAATAGTTTACTATAAGTGGGTGCGCTGTTTAAATTAATTCATAAAATATTCAAAGAGTTTGTTTATTGCTATTACGGCTTTCATTAGCATATTAATTAGCTTCAGCTGTTAAATTGCTTTTGAATAATAATAGCAATTATAATAATAATAGCAATTCAAAGATAATTTATAGATTGATAAGGAATAGATTGATAAGGAATAGATTTTTGTTCTTTAATAATAATTTATAATAATAATAATTTTAAATAATTTATAGATTGATACTGAACACATTTTTTTCCTTAATAATAATAATTCTTTAAAATGTATACTTTAATAATTTATAGATTGGCAATTGACAGATTTTTTTCAATAATAATTTATAATAATAATTGTAATTTAAAAATAATTTATAAATTAATAAGGAACAGATGCTTTCTTTAATAATAATAATAATAGTAATGTATAATAACAATAGCAATTTAAAGATAATTTATAGATTGATAAGGAATAGATTTTTTTTCTTTAATAATAATTTATAATAATAATCTTAAAATAATTTATAGATTTATACTGAACACATTTTTTCCTTGATAATAATAATACTTTAAAATTTATACTTTAATAACTTATAGATTGGCAATTGACAGTTTTTTTCAATAATAATTTATAATAATAATTGTAATTTAAAAATAAATTATAAATTAATAAGGAACAGATGCTTTCTTTAATAATAATAATAATGTATAATGATAATAGCAATTTAAAGATAATTTATAGATTGATAAGGAATAGATTTTTTTCTTTAACAATAATTTATAATAATTATAATTTTAAAATAATTTATAGATTGATACTGAACACATTTTTTCCCTTAATAATAATAATACTTTAAAATTTATACTTTAATAATTTATAGATTGGCAATTGACAAATTTTTTTCAATAATATTAATAATAATAATTTATAATAATAATCGTAATTTAAAAATAATTTATAAATTAATAAGGAACAGATGTTTTCTTTAATAATAATAATAATTTAGAATAGTAATATTAATTTAAAAATAATTTATAAATTGATAAGTTGTTGCATCTTTTTTTTTCTGTGTTCCAATGCCACTTGATATTATATTTAATATTAATTTATAAGATTAAACAATCTTATAAGGAAATACTGAATAATAAAAAAGTTAAAGCTAGAAAGCAAATAAAATATACCTTATTTATTTATTATTATTTGCTTTGATTTAATAAAAAACATTTTATATCTTACATATGTATAACAGAAATTATTACATAATAATGATATTAAGACAATGACATAAGTAAATGTGATAACACTTAGCATTCTGTCTTTAAATAATTCTCATCAAATAAGAAAAAAGTAAACAAATAAGACACATGGGAGTGAGTGTGAAAAGTGTGCGTGTGTGTGTGTGTGGGGGGGGGGTATTTGAAATGAAAAAACTCTTCTCACACAACATATTATTTAGTACATTTTTTTCCCCAAATCTTTTTTTTTTTTTAATCAAGTCATCAAATTACAGTCATGTAAACGAATTTAGCTTCAGGATTATGAAGCTAATTTAAAATATAAATTTTAATATATTTTTTAGAAAAAATGATGTACTGTTATAATTTTAACCTTAAGTTTTTTTGCTGAGTTTTTTTTTCTCTTTTCTTTCTATTATTTTCATTCTTTCTTTTCTTCAATGTATAAGTTCATTTGATGTTTTAATATAGATTTTTTTTTTTATCCTACTTATTTAAAATAGTGTGATATTGATAATGCAAAAGAAATATTCTATTTCTAAATTAAATCACATCTATTTAAAAATCCAAAGCTCAAATCTAATGCAGTTTTGCCTCTTATAAAAATTTGTATTTTAAGTCCTTTTTAGTATATTTTTTAAACAATAAGTAACCCTCTTAAATTACAACTTATATTTATAGGAAATGACAATTATTTACTTGATTACACATTCAATTAACTGAAAAAGTAAACACTATTGCTAAAAATTTTGAAAATTACAAGAAATGCAACTTTGTGTGAGCTTGTGTAAATTCATATTATGGACGTGGGAAGTCGGACATCGCGATCGGCCATTTTGAAACGGTGTGAAGGCCTTGACTATAGGGGGTGTTGGTTTAAGTCATAAAGCCTGGACTATAGAGCAGTGTAAGAGCGTAATATGGTCTGATGAGTCTTCTTTCACATTGTTCCCCACTTCTGGCCGCGTTTACATCTGGAGAACGCCATCTCAAGCCTATAATACAGACTGCTTGTTGCCAAGAGTGAAACATGGCGGGAGTTCGGCGATGGTTTAGGCAGCCATATCGTGGTTCTCTTCCGGCCCCATGATAACTCTGTAAAGGCATACTACTGCTCAGACTTATGTGAACATTTTGGCCGATCAAGTCAATCCAATGGTACAAGCTTTGTTCCCCAATGATGTTGGTATCTTCCAAGACGACAACGTCCCCGTTCACACAGCTCACATTGTAATGGACTGGTTTTCTGAGCACGAGGATGAATTTTCGCATCTCCCCAGTCCACCAAAGTCATCAGACATGAATATTATCGAATCTTTGTGGTCTACATTGGAGCGGAAAGTGCGTTCTCGCTATTCACCGCCAACATCGTTATCTGAACTTGCCACCGTTTTGCAGGAATAATGGTGCAATATTCCCTTGGCAAACATACAGAAACTGTATTTATCCATTCCGAGAAGACTGCAAGCTGTTTTGAATAACAACGGGTACCGTACACAATACTAGGCAAGGAAACGTGTTTTTTTAAGGTGTTTCCATATTTTTGTCCAACCCCTGTATATACTTTGAAAAGGTTATTCCGAGAATTGATAAAAGGTGCACAATCTATTTAATTTAAAATAAGATTTTACTCAAAACAAAAATAGAAAACAACATTTAATATTATTTCCATGAATACGTAGAAGCAATCTTCTCATAGGCTATTCTCCCCAAAGTCTCAATGGAATCGGCTTGGCATTCTGCCAACTCAGGACCTTACAAGAGTGGTATATCAGTAGCTTAGAATGCAATTTATCAATTTCTAAGTTTGTAGAGTTTGTATTTTTAGAATTGGGCAATCTACATGCCATTATGCCATCTTATTTCACAGTTTTGTTTGCATGGCGTTATTACCCATATAGGTGGGTAATAACGCCAAATCGCATTGGTCAAGAAATCACGCCATTACATTTTATGAATACATATCTGTTAAATTATTTATTTTATATAGATAGTCAATGAGTTGCTGTATCAAATCCTATATTTGTTTGAAAAATACAATCTAAAACTAAGCCGTGAAAATTGGTATAACCTTAAGGTGGCGTTATTACCCTAGGATACCTTACAAATCTTTTCACGGTCAATACAAACGGCACGCGACAATGACAAGTTGATAATTAATTTTGATCATGGTCTATTTTTAATTTATTATTTTTACAGTAGAGCGCGTGGTTTTTAATTTACATCTAATTGTCGCGTGCCGCTTGTATTGACCGTGAAACGATTTGTATTTTTATTTTTAATTTTTTATGATTGTGGTTCTTATTAGATTGGAATCGAAACATGTCAATAATACAGTCGAGTCTCTATATAACGAAATCCACCGTTCCAGTAAAAAATTCGTTATATAGAGAAATTCGATGTATAGAGAATGATGTTAAGAATCGTATTTAATGTGCGAAATTTGAACAAATATTATTTTTGATATTTCGAATTAAGAATTTGAAATATTTAAATGTAAATATTAACCTAACATTTTATTTCTTAATTATTTAAGCTGTTTCAATAAAGAGAACAGACATTTATTTGAAAGTTTAATGAAAATCAAATGAGGAAGACTTGCATTAATTTCAGACGAAGAAATCTGGAATTTATTTCTTGTTTTGATTTTAAAGTTGTTACGCTCCCCAAAAAATGCAGGAAGGAAAAATTATAGTTTACATTTCCCACCATTTGAAGGCCTCTCTTATGTGGCTCTCATTGATTCCTCTCTTACATGTGTATATTCAACTGACAATGTTTTGAGAAGGATGTGGAAAGATGTGTGGGAGGTGGGATGAATTCGTTGGATTTAAAGAACAATGAAAGAAGTAATATTTAAAAAGAAAAAAAAACTCAGTACTGAATGATAAATCAAAAAAAAGTGATGGAAAATTGATTCTATATGATTTCGAAGCTTTTTAAAACTGAATAAATTAGGACCAATTTATGAAAAAATTCGTTATATGGAGAAAGATATTTCGCGATATAGAGACTGTTTATAATGCAATCGTGCGAAAAGGGGACCGTTCCTACTAAAAATTCGTTATATAGAGAAATTCGATGCATGGAGTTTCGTTATAGAGACTTTACTGTATTTGTTTTTAATTTTTCGTTACACCTCTCTCAATTTAAATAAAGCTATTTATTCAAATGGCTATTTTAAAAACTATAGAAATACCTGTAGAAGTTCAATAAAAATGTCTGTATAACAGAATTTTTTATTTAACATCTATCAAACACTTTCTCTCTTTAAATACCTGTAGAATTTCAATAGAAATGCCTGCAGAGCAGAATTTTCTATTTAACTTCTATTAAACACTTTCTCTCTACAGACATTTCTGTTAAACTTCTACAGGTTATTTCGATAGATTTAAAAAAGCTTATAGAAAAACGGGCCATAATTCAATAGGATGCTGTAAAACTTTTTCCATAGAATTCTAAAAGACATTTTCGTAAGGTTCAACAATATGAAATAAGTCGCAATTGCCTTTTTGATCCTACTCATTTTGGTACATATCGACATAAAATATAGCTAATGTTGCAACAGAATATATTGCATGCGAATAAACGTATAAAGCACGAAAACAAATGTATAATTATGTTTCATATCAAATTGTTGTCGCAAGTCTATTATAAGAGAATCCATTGAAATTTATAAGCGTAAAAAATTTGTTTGCAATGATACCGTTTCTTTTATTATTCCTAAGTTATGGTTAGAATTAATGAATAAATTCCTCGTGAGAGCTTGAATGGGATGAACCAAGTTGGAAATTGCTTTTAAATCATGGCATATTTTAATTTTTTTACAACTGAGAGCGTAGGTTTTGTTGTTTATATCTCATTGTCGCGTGTCATTTATATTGACCGTGAAACGATTTGAATTTTATTTTTTCATTCTTTTATTTTTATTATGATTATGGATCTTATTAGACGGATCCGAAACATGTCAATGTCATTTCTTTTTAATTTTTGCAACACCTCTCTCAATTAATATAATTTTTTATTAAAATGTTTATTAAAATGTATAATTATTATGAAACCCTACTAAACGATTTCCTTAAAGTTAAAAATTTACTCACGGTTTTAAATAAATGTAATTTTAGTTGGAGAAAAAATTTCTGTCTAACGGTTATCATTCCGATGAGCCGGTAGATCAGAAGCCATAGAAACAACAATAAATGCCACGGGATTGCTTTTGAAGCTCCTATCTATCATCTTCCGTATCGGTTTAATTTGTTTCCTCTTTAAGCGTTGGTAGATTTCTGATAATGCGTATCCTATCAACTTCTTTCTGAATTTTAATATCGGAAATCTCTTGTAAACAAGAAATGACTCATTCCGGGATATTTTTTAAAGAGGAAAAAAAAAGCAAAGATGTTTCTTGATAATTACAGTACCCGGCCGTTTACTGGTCGTGCACTGAATCGTTCTGCCCTTGAATGTAATAGCGAAAACGCAACACTTTTATAACAATGACCGTGTTTGATATTATGTAAGTTTCTCGTATAAAAGCATTTCGTTGTCAGTTATCATGTACAACTGATTAGCAGAAATAGAGCTTCTGATCAGAGACAGGCTACATGCAGGCGTTGAAGAATATTTATTTTTGGCACTTAGTTTCAGCTAAAAATAAAATAAAATTATACATGATAATTTTGTACTGAAAAACGAAAAGAAAATCGTTACACAATATGTAGTTTTGTTAACTATTGTACCGGGATCTCAATAGGAACCATCCGACTTTCTATGCTACTAGGCTGCGACTGATATTTGATGTAAGTTTGTATTTGTATACCACGGGCTGATTGCATTGTGATTATTTCTGAACAAAATAATACCTCATTATGTTAGTTTAATCATGTTAGTTAAATTATAAATAACTATAAAAGCATATAATATGAACTTTAAAATGTTCAAGTTTACTTAAAAGGCGATTAAACTAATCAAATATAGATGTTAATAGTTAATTTTATTTAAACTAGTCGTTGGGGGTCACATTAATACTTACCCATCATGGATATGTGTATGAAAATAAAACATGTGAAACTATTTATACAATGCATTGCAATTCATAAACAAAATTTAAGTATTGTTAATACACATAGTAATGCTATATTAAAGAACTGCTGATGTACCAATTTCGACAAATTATATAAAACGCCCAACTACTCAAGTAGTACCGAACTGCGTAAAAGAAACATCCTTATAACTCCAAAAATAATAATTCTATTAACTAACAGTTAACTGCGTCGGATTAAGCGTCTCATTTCCAATTAAAATATACCTCTAAATTGAAATTTGAATGAAATACAGGGTCATGAAAAATCGAAGAATGTGGAAAACAGGATTACAAATAATATCTCAGCAACTAATAATCCGATCGACTTCGTTCTGCATGCAAAATGTGTGTTATTTTATTGCCTTTTACGACCACTCCTTAGAACAAAAAAATTCGAAAATTTTTATATACCTTTCATCAGAACGAATTTTTCGAGAGTCCGAAAAAAAAATTCCGGATAATCGAGGTTACTGATATTAAATAGGCTTCGTTCCATTCTTACATACTAAGTACATACAAAATTTCAAGTCTCTATCTCAATTTCTTCTGGAGATAGAGCGTTTACAGACAGACGGCAAAAAAAAAAAAAAAAAAAAAAAAAAAAAATCTAAAAATATATTTTTCGGAATCCCCACTATCTAAAACGTGTAAATCCGTAAAAAAAAAAGTTTTCTATTTTCAAAACGATTGCAAGACTTGCAAAAACATCTTAGTACTTTCAAGCCTTTAATGAAGCTCTTTCTCAGAGAATATTTTCTGGCACAGATGTCATATACGCACCACATTTGCACTTGCTTTTTTCCCACGCCATTTTGGCATTGCACATCTGTGCCAAGGAGAAGATCTGTTTAATATGTTTATAACAATTAAGAATGTATTTGTTAAAAATACAAGTTTATAACAATTGTTAGGAAAATAAAATGGGAAAAGTTAAAAATTTCAGTAGAATGTGCTAATTATTAAATGATACAACTGCATGCATTCAACATGGCTATAAGTATTACTATTTACCATTTATTGTGAGAATTATATTTAGTGTTTTGTTACTTATTAAGTTTATTATTTATAATTGTATCAAACTATCATTTATTTTTTTTATTATTTCCTTCCTTAAAATACTAGAATCGCTTTCATTTTTTCCACGTTATTTTATTTTTATTCTGCAATAAAAAATCGCGCCCTGTTATTGCACTTAATTTGTAACTTATATTCAAAAACAAAATTTTCGCCGAATTGGCTGGGGAAAAAGCACGCGCAAATGTGGTGCTTATATGACATCTGTGCCTATTTTCTTTATTTATACAAATACATGATTCCGTTTTGAAAATGAACGAGACTCGTGGCTTGAAGATTCAAGTAATAGTATTTTAGGTGAACGATAAAAAGAAATATTGGTACTTACGTATTAACGCCACCGCAGTTATCTTTTGGATTCTTTGTTGCCTTGTTTTTTGCTGATTTTTGACGCTATTTTTTAGTGTTTTAGTGCTTTTTTAGTACTTTTTAGTGCCTTTTAGTGGTTTTTTTTTTTTTTTTTTTTTTTTTTTTTGCTTATTTTTGACGCCATTACTTTTGTGCACGTGCGAACAACAATATTGCTCGTTAATGGCGCATTAGCGCAAGTTCTGCTGCGGAGGCATTAATACGTAAGTACCGAAATATTTAATTGTTGTACCATAAATTTTAATACGTCATTTTCTCAAATTGTCAGGATTTGTTTTCAGGATGTTAAACCATAAACTTGGTATATTATACGATAGGGTATCATTACGCACTTTATTGTTTTTGCATAGGATTTCTATGCATTCTCTGATAATGGATAAATAATAATTAGATGTTGGGAATATGATTTACGTATGATCAACTTCTATTGTAATATTCTGATTGAGATATAAACGAGAGAGAGCAATAGATTGGCGACAAAATTTTATATATGCTTTATGTTCTTTTATTTATTATTATTATTATTATTTTTTTTGAGTTTTTTATTGGTTTTTCCGATGTATTCCATTAATTTATTGCAATCAGCTCTGAAAGGAATGGTGTACATACCAGCTAATTCGACTTCTGGTATTGGATCGATTTTCGTACAAATTACTTCTTTTAATTTCTTTGGTGGACAGGCTATTGTGTAAGTAAACCTGAACCACAAAATTTCGTTCCGTCCTATATTACTTACCCATCATACGTAGTATAGGGTAAGTCTTGCAATCGTTTTGAAAATTGAAAAAAAAAATTTGACGGATTTACACGTTTTAGACACTGAAGATTTCGAAAAACATATTTTTAGAAAAAAAAAATGCCGTCTGTCTGTCTATCTGTCTGTCTGTAAACGCTCTATCTCACGAACAAATTGAGATAGAGGCTTGAAATTTTGTATGTACTTAGTATGTAAGAATGGGACGAAGCCTAATGAATATCAGCAACCTCGATTATCCGGAACTATTTTTTCCGGATTGTTGAAAAATTTGTTCTGATGAAAGGTGTATAAAAATTTTCGAATTTTTTTATTTTAAGGTATGCATGTAAAAGACAATAAAAAAACACAAATTTTGCATAAAGAACGAAGTCGATCGGATTATTAGTTGTCGAGATATTTGTAATTCTGTTTTTCACATTCTTCGATTTTTCATGACCCTGTATTTCATTCAAATTTCAATTCAGAGGTATATTTTAATTGAAAATGAGACGCTTATTCCGACGCAGCAAACTGTTAGTTAATATGATTATTATTTTTGGAGTTATAAGGATGTTTCTTTTACGCAGTTTGGTACTTCTTGAGTAGTTTGGCGTTTTATATAATTTGTTGAAATTGGTGCATCAGCAATTCATTAATAGAGTGTTACTATGTGTATTAACAATATTTAAATTTAGTTTTGGAATTGAAATACATTGTATAAATAGTTTTCACATGTTTTATTTTCATATGCATATAAATGATGGGTAAGTATTACGGTGGCCTCCAACGACTAGTTTTTATATTTATTTACAACTATAAAAGTTTAGAAATAATTATTTTTCTACTGTGGTTGGATTTTTTTTTTTTTTTCAGTATAAATTACGGTCACATTACCAACATATGATCCTAACATATATTAAGTAATTAGTAATGAAATGATTTGTATTATCTTTATATTAATAATTTTAGTGATCGCAATTGTCTTTTTTCAAAAAGTGTTTCATATCCCAATCTTCTCCTCGACTCAATTGCTATAAATGTGTTACAACACAAAATTTAGAGTTTTCCAATATGCAAGAATAATTTAAAGTTACTTGTTTAGTTTATAATGAAAAATATTTTTTTTTTATCTAAAAAAAACAATATTTTTCTTCTTAGCCAAACCTTTTCAAATGTCGTGTTAAACAAGTTTCATATGCTAACCACAGTGGCGCAGCTAGGGTGAGGATTTTCAAGTTCAATATACCGCTATTCTTATACGGTTTAGTTTATAACGAAAAATATTTTTTTTATCTAAAAAAACAATATTTTTCTTCTTAGCCAAACCTTTTCAAATGTCGTGTTAACCCCTTAACGCGCAGTGTTGCCGGGTCGGCAACACCTAAAGTTCCCCCTGTTTAGAGACACAAAAACTCCGTGAATATTTCAAAAACTATTCTAATGGCTGCTTTAAATCTTTCTTATGAGTTCTAGATGGCAGCACCACAGAGATCAAACTCTACTGTTTTTAAATAATAGGTAAAATGTTTTACTCTAATACGCGCTTCACAGCAATGCTCTTCTCACTGCGCTTATCCATGTTTACTTGTGGGAGGTTACCACTTCGGCAACAGCTGTATAATTAAAATAGTTAGTGCAATCTTTACAAAACAATACCTGTGTACTCCTCTAGCCCTAAATAGATTGCCTAATTTTTTTTTCTTTAAATTCCAACTTTAAAGAGTAGTGCGCCGGAAAGGGTTAAACAAGTTTCATATGCTACCACAGTGGCGCAGCTAGGGTGAGGGTTTTCAAGTTCAATATACCACTATTTATTCTTATACGGTTAACTTTGTAAAACTTACTAGCAGAATATTTTTGATTTAATAAAACGAAACAAAATTATACGAAAAAAGGGACATCCCGTTCCCCAAAACCCCCACAATGGCTGCGCGACGCGTTTTTGCCGATCCCACCGAAGCTAGCATAGGGGAGAGAAATACGGGCTTCTGATTGGTTGAAAAAATTTGCTTTCCTTCATTTTTGAGTTTACGTTTATTTAATCATCAATTTCTGTTTGAAAAGCTTTTGAAAGCTGGATTTTCCTTCTTTTTTTACATATTCATTAATAGATAAAGAAATAGATAACTCGGAATTTATAATTAAAGAAGTTAATCAGGATGTTTAACAATTGTTCTGTATTACTTTTAGAAAATAATAAAAATAGAATTGCCATTCCTTCTTTCTATTTTTTTAACATGATATGCACATATATACACAACCAGAACAATTTATTTAAAAACGACTGTATTTTCATTTTAAGGTGTCAAACTCAATTGTTCTATATTACTTTTAAAAAAATTGCAATTTCTTCTTATTATTATTTTAATGTTATACCCATATACGCTCCTAATACGTACCTTAGAATTCAAGATGATCTATTTGAAAACAACTTTTCAACCAATCAGAAGCCCGTATTTCTCTCCCATATGATAGCTTCGGTGGGATCGGCAAAAATGCCTGTGCGACTGGCTAAATTATGATCACACGGAGAAATCGCACGAATTTAATTCTTATTCGGTTTACATAATCTCATTTAATTATTGTATGATACTGTCCCTATCACAAAGACGCTTGATTTAAGCTCTGAAATTTAAAGTTGTAATTTGAGGTGCAACGTATGCCAGCTATAATATTTTGTCGAAAAGATCTGTAATTAATTTCATGATAAGGCAATACGGGACATTTCATTTGCAAGAACATAAAGCATATTTTTTTTTTTCAATGATTGATAATAAATACATTTTATTGCGAGCATAGTTTCGTACGTCACGAAGTATTTTGTCCGCTTAATTTACATTAATCTTTAACGGCCAACGTTATATATACGTTACATATAAAAATCTCAGAACCCTTCATTATTCTTACCCATAATATTTAGTCGAAAATTTTGACTTTTTCAATTAAAGTGTTTCTGACATTAAATTCGACAAAATTCTTGTAAAATCTTGAGTAAAATATGTTAGCTACTAGAAAGTGAAAATTGATAATGGTTTGTGCAAGTATTTAAATTTTAAGATACCAAAATGAGACTAAAAGATGGTAGCAGTTCAAACACAGTCTCTTTACTCAAAGTATAATTTCTGCTTTTAATTTGCAATAAATTATGCTTTGAACGACTTTTAATCACTTCATCTAAGGAAAATTCCCTAATAGTTAATAAAAGTTTGTGACATGTGTCAAACTTCTTGCTTATTACCAAAAAGTAAATAAATTAATTAATTCGAACAGTTAATGAGAGCTTGCATTATTTTATTAATTATACATGGTACTCAAAGATTCGTGGCTTCACTGCTGAATACATACAATTAAACTCTTAAATGTGAAATATTGGTCACTACTTTATTGTGTTGATGCATAACTTCGAAGCATTTTCTTTGAAGTGCCACAGTGAAAACAGTAGTAAACAAAAGCACAAATTTCCTACAGGAAAACAACATAAGTAAAAAAAATTATCAAATCAGTAAGACAACTTATGCCTTTTTTTTTTAAATTGTATTTTCCGTATCATTTTCGTGGTGTTCCACCACAGAAAATGCTATAAATCTTTGCATCAACCAACTACTTAAAGAAACCAATATCTACTATAAAATCCACAATAAAAGAATTCGAAAGTAAGAATATTTTTTCTGTAGTGTAAATAAAATACCGGGAGGCAACAGCACAGAAATTACCTAATCAAGTTCACGGATGAAAATCTAGGTTTAAGGGGACAGTGGACGGTGAATTTTTCTTTTTTAATTTTCATCATAGCAATATGAAATTTTATGCATATGTACATTTCACCAAAAGCATATAGAACATCTTTAAATTTTTTAAATTTAAGAACAAATAAATTTAAAAACAATTAAATTTAAGAACACCTTTTCCTATCTTATTAAAATTTTTAATTAAAAAAAATTTTATTTTTTAAAAATAAAATTTTAAAATGCTCCTCGTGTCTTAATTTTTGAGATGTTTCCTTGTTTTTGCATTTTTATCATTTAAAACTCTATAATAAACAAATTTGTGTAAGATTTTTTTTTAATCTCTCGAATAGTTAATATTTTACAATTTTTTTTTTGAAATTCCACATCGATTTTCATCAAAATTTTGCCTTTTAATAATTTAAAAATCAAATTTGATTACCTTAATTAAGACGAATTCTAAAAAGCTTACACAATTTCTTTCTAAACAGTATTAAGATACTTTCTTATCAGTTTCATAAACATTGATCAAAAATTACGTCGCAAGGACTATTTCAAAAATCTAAAAACGCTGAAAAATTAGTTTTGAGGAAAACAGATTTAAAGTAGATAAATACACTTACCTTTTCTTATTTACTTCTTATAACCTTCATAGTTGATAATTTATTAAGAAAAAAACTGTTTTGGCACTATCATACCACAGAAATAGACCTCTTTTGTGACGATTTTGCTCAAATAAAGGCCCACTGTCTCCTTAATTAAATCTTGAATCGTATATTAAAACGCATTCTGTCTGCTAAGTGATATCTTGGTGGAAAACACCTAAAGACTACTTTTTGTTGTTGACTGATAGGTTTACCATTATGTTTTCCTGCTCCAAACCCTCCATGTTTTCATACTTTTGTATTAAGGGAAGCAGAATGGTAAACCTACCAGACAACCGTTAAAATCGGATATGTAGGCTTTTTCCACCATGATATGATTTGGCAGACCGATTGTGTTTTATTATGCGAATCAAGATTTAACTACTCCTAGATTTTCATCCATAAACTCGATGAGGTGATTATCGGTGCTGCCGCATTTCGGTCTATAATTAAAATGTTTGAAAGTTTTCGCCTTTAAGGGTGTATTCGAAAAAACGCTTTTCCACCTTCAACAGCTCGAAATTTTCCGATACAATTTCAGGTACATTTTAAAAAGTAGAAACATGATACTTGCTGAGGGGATTTTTGAAGAGATGTACAAGGTGCCGTGTGATGTATTTTTACGCTCAATTCATTAGAATTTGAGTTATAAACAATTATCTTCTCAGTAGGACCCTTTTTTTCGTTCACAGATCTCCCGCTAGGAGAAAATCTGTTCAAAATGCCGTTTTTAATTGCTTTTTTTGCAATATTTTCTGCATTCATCAAAGAATTGACAATTACGGCACCTTGTGTACTTTCCAAATAAGAGATATTGAAAGTTTGGTGTATTTGAGAGCAATAATGAAGTCAAAAATAAATCGGAAAATAAGCAGTTTGAATCGAAATACACCCTTAATAGTTAAAGGGATTATAATATTCGTGCTTTTAATTTGATTTAACTTGTACATTAAAATTTTTTTATGTCCTTTATAAATATCACCTAATTTATTTCCGGACTGTAATCCGGATTATAGTAAATGTTTAGGACAAAAATGCATGTTCTACCAATTTTTTACGCTCTAAGCAGTTTTGTAAATAACTGAGAATAACTTTTTAAAAGGATTAAAGTTTTCTTCGTCATTGCATTAAACCACACAATTATAGAAAAACAATTTTTCTCTGAGTAACAAAATTTTAGTTCTTTTTATGTGTTTATTCTTTTTCATATATATGTAGCCGTTTATGCGTTATGTGAAATAAAATGTGGGAAAATATTGTTGACTTTATATTACCCTGGTTTTTATCGCGTATTTTTAGTGTTTCTAACTTTCCCATGCCCTTTTGTGACTCATCTTTATCGTGATGAAACACTTGATACGTACCAAAAAAATCATACAAGGTGTCAAAATGTAATTTGAAGTACACGCTATCAAATTTTATTCAAAAAATATGTATCAAAACATTAAAACCTGAAAACCTGGAGCATTTTTTTGTTTTTAAACCTTACTGTTTGCAACTGATCGAATATTATAACTATCCATTTTCAAATATATTTACTAAACAACAATACCCAACAAAACTGTATTTTATAAAATACACTAGGAGTTAGAGGCAACAGGGATATAATAGAGGATATACGATAATATACGTTGTATAATTTCTGATAACTCGGTACAGCCTTCATAACTGTGTCGCTTACTCCCTGGTGTACACTTTACCTATATTATATACACTTTGAGTATTAGGGTCTCGTTCATCTGACAAAACCCTATTCCTTTCTGTCCTCTGTCTGTCCGTACTCAAAAACTATATAAGTCAGAGACTTCGAATTTCGTGTATTTACAGCTGAATACCTTATGTGACACGACAAATCATAAAATTTTGAAAAAGTATTTTAATTAGATTAATTTTTTTCAATGTCATCCGTTCATTTTTGCGAATTAAAAAGAGAAGCTTAACTTGAACGTTTTGAGTGTAGACATTATGGCTTGGGAGAAAAGCATCTCGCTATTAAACTGAAAATTCTTAGTTCGATCTCAAAGCGAGAACTTAAAATTTTCATCCTAACAAGGAAGGTCTCCATACGGGCATACTCCGAAAAATCTGAAAAAAAAAATAGATAATGTTCTTCCCATGAGGATATATACGTTTATTAAAAAAATTTCGGCGGAACCTCCGTATCCTGTCCGTAAAAAAAATAATGAACATTTCGTTATTTGGCTATTTATCATCGGTTGGCGATGAAAAGCAATTTCGAAAAATGTTTTTTTTTTTTTTTTTTTTTTTTTTTTTTTTTTTTTTTATGTCAAATGCATTTTAAAGGAAAAAAGAGTTTCATGTTCAACTTGTTTAGATAAATTAAATATCTTTGGCTTTGTCAGCTTTAGTTTGTTTTAAGTATAATTTCGTTATATTGACATTTATTTGTATTTATATTCCAATTTAACCATCAAAATTTGAGATTTATAACTAAATTCAAATTTAAATTAATTAAAATTGTTTCAAGTTCAAAGTCCAGTAGAGCATTGGCAATTCTATTTTGTTGCTATGGAAACATCTGGCTTTTATTTTTGAATACGTTTAAATCTATGAAAATAATTTTACTGAATAAGAATTTTTCATATGTGAAAATATTTTTTCCTGGGGTAAATTAAATAATTACAGCAACAAATAATGTATACATACAGACCTACCGCCAGGAGAAAAACTCTGAGAGGGGTTGCTTCTTCGGAAGATACCAACTGACAGAGGTGGTTTGAAATCCGAAAACTGCGACAATCTCCCCTTTTTTTCGCTCCTAGTACATACAAAAAAGGCCAACAGTACTGCGGTCACCCTAAAATAAAGTGGACGAGTCCGTTTCTATAGTGACCACGGGGAGAAAGATACTTTTCACGGTCTTTCTCGTTACGGGTGGACTGTATATATATGTGCAATTTAATATATGTAAATAATATATTAAATTCTCTCATCGTTTATGTTTAAATTCATAAAATACCATTTACACGGATTCTAAAGATCCAGAAGTTTTCAGTTGCATTAACATCGTTTGCTCTTGGCGGGGAAAAGTACTGCTCACCAAATCGTGAGACACTTTCGTCTTTTCACGCCAAATATTCGAAAGTATTTTATTGTTTTACATGTTTGCAACTGCAGTCCCGCCGCTATTTTTCACTGATCCTTTATTACATAGATGAGTAGCTTAATTAGTATTTTTTCAAAAAGAAAAAAAAATCTGAGTATGCCCAGTACGGAGACCTTCCTTGTAAGATGAATTTCATACGAAGAAATTTCGTACTTTTGGCCCATTTAAGGGTTTATATTATAAGGTTCCGTTTGTCTAACATTAATATTTTTTTATTCAATTTTCTTCCTATTAAAAAAAATATGATTTATTAATCATTCATTTATTAATCACGTTAAATTTAATTTGAAACAATTTTTTTCGCCTTTAGAAATCAAAATTTTTATTTATATCTTTGCTAATTTTTTTAAATTTTGGATTTAAAAATTTTTTTGAATTTTGAAAACTTATTGAAATGATTTGATTTGAACATTTTTTAATTTGATTAAAATAGATAACTTTCTTTTATATTTATTTTTAAATTAAATTTATTGATGTTACCATAGAGGTAAGAAGTTAATAATTAAAAATTAAAAATTCGGATTTATTAATTAAAGGATAATTTGTTTTCAAAGAAATATTTAACGAAACCCTCTGTGAGATCTGCGATCACACTTCACATTACTGATGGATAACCTATGTTATTTTATCAGATTCAAAGAATATTTTAGATAGATTTCGTATGAAATACTACCTATTGCGGTCGCACCTATGTTGAAATTTCTGGAAAAAAAAAAAAAAAAAAAAAAAAAAAAAAAAAATCAGATCTACGCCGACTATGGCCCCTAGACCCCAAAAACTATCATCAGTAAAAAGTTTATACAAATATATCTCTCTCGTTCCTTTGTATATATCTATATACACTAGCCTCCAAAAGTTAAGGTACAACATATTTTTCGAAGTTTAACCAGAAAAAAATGGCAGTCAATATTAAGCTTAATAGTTTATATGAATAACAATAAAAAGCTTTAAGAAAAATTACCCAAAAATTACAGCTACCACTTTTATTTTATAGAAAAAAATAGGTATTTGTAAATGAGAGAGAAATATGCAATTAAGAAGCTTTCGTAATTTCGCGTGTAAAATTTGTTGTATTTCGAATATCAATTTCATAATTCATAATTTATATTATAAAATTATTAAAATTTCAGATTCAACGTATTTATGTTTGGGTATTTTAGTATATTTAGGATATATCTACAAAAGAAAGGAGTATAATTTCAGGAGATATTAACAAAAATTTGAAAATGTAATTTAACATTAGAAGCACTAAATTTTTCAAGTTTATAGTTCAAAAACTAATGATTCAAATGACTTGAAATTTATTTTCTAGACACTGTTTAAACTGAAGATTTTTACAAATGTTGAAATTGGGTTAAAATTGGGTATTGTCATCGAAAAAAAAAGAAATTTGGTTTCATTTTAATATGCAGATGACCCACTAAAAAAATTTTGTTACACCATTTAAAAGTAGATTTTATTATTACTCATTTAGTACTTTCTTCGTAGGGTAATTTTTTTCTGTGATAATTTGTAGAGGAGTTAGTAGAGGTTATTTTTTTTTTTTTTTCATGACTGTACTTTAGAAATATATGGTTTATTACTGTTTATGGTGTTGATGGTGGACAATTCGAATAATTATCAAAATTATTTATCAGTTTATAGAAAGAAAGTAAGTCTTCAAAAAGTTTCATTAAAATACTTTCGTTATTATTAATTAGTACCAAATATAATTGAAATGAAACATCCTGGATTTTGATTTTAAAAAAGGAATTGTGACTATAGCTATGTGACCTAAACAACAACAACAAAAAAATGTTTTGCTCAACTTTTCCTAGGAGTTGTACACTGTTAAAAATTTTGTTCTAGTTTGAACCAAAAAAGTTTGTTTTTTGGTGCTCAATAGCTGCCACCATAAGATGGTGAAATCTCGTACCAAAATTTGGTGCTTCCTAGTTCAACCTCGTTCCAAGTATTGGAACTATGCTTCAATGGGAGCTCCAAATTTTGGTTCGAGATTTCACCATCTTACGGTGGCAGATATTGAACACCAAAAAACAAACTTTT
Organism: Maratus speculifer; assembly: GCA_964019185.1. Taxonomy (NCBI): domain Eukaryota; kingdom Metazoa; phylum Arthropoda; class Arachnida; order Araneae; family Salticidae; genus Maratus; species Maratus speculifer. Next base: position 174,708,394 of record OZ025298.1, read on the forward strand.
TTGGTTCAAACTAGAACAAGATTTTTAACAGTGTATATGGGAGTCTTGAACACCATTCATTTAAAATTTCAGCATATATAAAATTACCGTGGTATAATTATTTAAAAGTTTTTTTCAAAAAGGTGAATATTGAAAAAATAAATAGAATTTCCGAAAACTGCCGAATGGCATGATTTTATGAGCCTGAAAAATAACCTTGCGTTATCAGCGTAAAACTATCAGAGTCAAAATTTAATAAAACGATTCCAAACATTTTCTCAAAAAAGGTATAACATTAACTGTATAATAGGATATAAACAGGCTTCAAAAACAACTGTCCGTACTACTTTTATCTAACCACAGTCAAAATTAAATAATTACATTTTACACATATTTAAATAATCATATAAAAAGAATCTTTGAATAAAGTATTAAAAAATATTTTAATATAAATATTTTAATATTTTGATATATAAAAAAGAAGCTTTAAAGAAATGCCAGACATTTCTTTAAAGACATTAAACAAAATTTCTCTTGAGGTAATGGTACTATTTTAATGTTAATTGTACATTATTCATAAGAAAAAAAAGTATTTTTTATTCCTTGAGAAGCAAAGGAAAATTTACTTGAAAGGGACTACATTATTAATACATTCATATGGTAATATGAGTAGTAAAATAACTTTTACACTATCATTTTCATTTAATTTTGAAACAGCATTTGCTTTAAGAATTAATTTTAAAGAAAGATATAAAAAAAATTTAAAGATTTTTTATAGAAAAAAATATATATTTGTTCTTTAAGTATACACTTTCAATAATATTGTAATCCTGTTTTACATTTTTCGCCCACGCGAAGGAACAGTAGAAAGTGTCTCGTTAGCAAATATACAGGAATATATTTTTTATTTTACATAATCATCTTTCGTTAAGTTTTTACGTGTGCAATTAAATTATGTTTCATGATATATTTTATCCATGTGGTAGTTAGTTAGCTTACTATTAAAAAATATTAATAATTTGATTACAAATTGTTCCCTTCTTTAATTCTTACTGTCATATTTATTTTTTAACATGCACTTTTACGATGTAAAATGTTTAAATAATAAATTTAATTGAACTTTTAAATGTAGAAAGGATGTATTATATTTGATTTTGACTCTAGGTGCAATATTTTTTACTTATTCTATGATTGCATTTAAAGTTACCTCTTAGGATATTCCATTATGAGTAGCAATATATCGTCTAATCTTATCATACTGAGATTTAATATATTATTTATGGATAATATTAGTTGTTTAATGATATAGTAATTATTTTACATACTAAATTTAATGTCTTGATATACTTGTATGATTTTGTCCTAAATTTTACATGTATTAAATTTTAAATATTTTTATAATGAATTAGAATTATGATTATTAAGCTTATGAGAAATGTTTATGAACATTATACTGAGAAGTCATTTGGAATAATACTATGGTAGATTAAGCATGGATATCATTTTACTTGTTCTTGATAAGTATTTTCACTGTAAAAAATATGACTATTTTGCTGCATCGTCACTCCTCCGCTTTTATAGAAAACGACTACTTCAGGCTATCATGGAGCATTCTCATTGGCCAAAAGAGTGATATTCTATAAAAGCGGGGGAGTGACGATGCAGCAAAATAATCATATTTTTTACAGTGTAGGTGATACTGAATTTTTTGTAGTAAATTAGTAGAATGATTTCCTGCTATGTAGTATTTGTTGTGAGGGTTGATATTATTGTGGTTATGGATTTATTTATTTAATTATCTTTATTAATTTTTTTTTTTTTTGGGGGGGGGGAGGATCCTGCACTGCTTTTTTATTAAGTACATTTTGTATATACTTACATTTTTATTAAAATATTCAAGACCTACCTTGTTTTAGTAAATTATATTAATCAAGATACTACAGGGTGTTTCCCAAAGGACCCCAAACTTTAAAAATCTACAGTGTGATTCAAAATAACGTGGACAAATTGAAATGACAAATCAGGCATGCGACAAGGATAAAAAATCACACAGGAACATAGGGCTCCAAACCACTTATTGAGTCACAAATACAGGGTGTTTCATCCTAATTCAATTTGGGTTGACGTTAATAAATTTCAGAAAACTGAAATATATTATAATAAAACATTTAAAAGACATTCTCACCTTTGTTTTAAATGTGATACCAGCAAACAAAAGTAGTAGAAGTTTGCGTTATGCACACCAGCAATACGCAATTAGCACCTCACATTTTGGACTGTGATAATCAGTTTATACGGTACCATCGATTGCTTGAGAAATATGTTTTTCCGGATCTTTTCGCAACGTTATCTTATTTCACACAAAATAAGGTACATATCATTGCAATTTCATTACACTGTTTTTATTTTCCTCGAAATTATTTCTTTCAAACCGGGTGAGCTAGAATGAAACACCCTGTATTTGCGACTCAGTAAGTAGTTTGCGACCCTATGTTCCTATGTAATTTTTTACCCTTGTTGTATGCTTGATGTGCCATATCATTTTGTCCACGTTTTTTTTAATCACCCTGTATAACTCGGAAACGGTGATAGATAGAAATATGAAACTAGTGGTGTGTTTATTAAAAAAACAATGTTATACAGTAAGAATCTTATACAGAAATCAGAAAATTTAGTTAAAAATAGCACTCATGGATGGCGCTGAGAGCGATAGGTGATCTGTTGAGGCTGATATTGACATCACTTAGCACTGATGCGAATTAAGGAGTTTTATGCGGAGTGAGTCTTATTCGAAAAGGCACTTTTGCTTTTACGACCCGATTTTGAATTCAAGGAGTCGTTCCTATGGAAATACTATTTTTGTCTATTATTGGGCCATTCCATGAAAACAGGTAAATTGATAGTCATTTTTAAAAAAAATTTTAAATAAATATTTTTGGTATTTACTGATTGGCAACATGTCAAGTTTTATGTTTTGAGTAAGAATGTAAAGTTTATCTTTTATGGATTGGCAACACAACAGTTTAAAGATGGCGTCCATGTGCAAGCAAGTATGTTGCGTTTCACAATACATTTTGAGTGAGTTTTTTTAATAAAGAAAATCCAGTGAAACTTTTGAAATCAACATTTCAGGTAAGTCTAATATTCATTGTTTATATTTCACTAAACTGAAATATATAAGATAATTTCAAATAATTATTACAGCGCACAAAAAGAACTTTGTTTCTGTGTCCCACACGTGACACAAAACATGAACTTTTTCACTTAGGAGGAAAAAGGAATGCATTTATTTTGTTTAATTGGCATTTTTAAAGCAGTTTAGTGTAATACACTTATCCTATGCTAGTTAAAAATTTGGGTGAAATTTCTATTTGGAGAAAAATATCAAAACAAAATTGTCCCGCACGTGACACCTTATGAGCTGGACGATTATTTTTGTTTTCTGAATGTTAAATAGATATTTATTTTAGCATAGTTTTAGCAGTTTAATGATTATTTTGTCCTAAGAACTTATTCTATGTAACTAAAAGGAAATTAAGATTTTTTTTTATGATAGTTCCATTTTTTTTCTTTTTTGTGATGCCAATATTTTTTATTTCCATTTTTTTATAAATTTATTTTAATAAAATTTGAACACTTTGATGGTTATTTTTATTTTAAGAACATATTGTTTTCCAGCAAGAATTGATCTACTTAATTTATAGGGATTTTTCTATACAATAAGAAGAGTCGTGTGTTTAAGAACTTGTTATTATTCTTTGGAAAAAAATAATAAAACGTCTTATCTATATTCTGTTTTTCTAAGCTTAATTCTATTTTCAGTTCAATTTTTCTATGAAATTAAGTAAATTTAGACAAAAGCGTTTATAATTGATAAAGTTTGTTATTTATTTAGCTGAAATGGAAAGATCTAAGTCTACTAGTGCTAGAAGAATGAAAAGGATGAGAGAGAAAATGTCGTTAGAAAATCCTAATTTCCAAAAAGAAGAAAATAAAAGGCTCAGAAACAGCAGCTTCTTTTAAGATGGGTGAATGGGTGTTGTAAAATATAACGGAATTAATTATCCTGGTGAAATTACAAGCACCCATCATGATAGTGTTGAAGTGTCTGTCATGATAAAAAGTGGTAAATTCTACAAGTGGCCACAGTATCCAGATAAAATTATATATTCATTTAAAGATGTAGTAAAAAAGATATCAACCCCCACTGTAGCTAATAAAAGAGGTTGTTTCAAATTTTTAGAAAAATTTTGAATTTTTGTTTATACATTTACTTTATTTTATGTTTAAAAATGTCAATTTGAACATTTACTTTGTACAAAAAAAATGTTAAAATAAATATTTTTGTATTGTAAAATGTATAACATGCATTTTCTTTTTTGCATTCCTTTATTTTCTGATTTTTGAAAAGGTTACTTGAATGATATTTGCAAATGTCCCACACGTGACAACCGTGTCCCGCACGTGACACTATATGTTATAATTTTTTTTAGCAATTTAATAATTTATTTTTCAAATAAAAATGCTTATTTCATGAACATTAGACCTTTAGCCTCTAATACATATTTTTTGTTTTGAAATTGCAAAATTAGTAGAGCAGAAATGTTATCTGGATCATACAACAAATTACAAGTGGTTGACTTCTGATGTCCTGCACGTGACGCATGCAAATTAATTAATAACTAAATCAGTAAACCATTTAGGAAAAATATGTCCCTGCCTGAGATATTCTTATAACAAATATAAACTTACAAAAATATGTTTATTCTTATTTCTGAAAAATCTTAAGCCCTTTAACACAATTTTAGTGGAATTATGGTGTCTGATTGTCCCGCACGTGACAGTGGAATGGCCCTATTGTGCTAACACCAACAAAATCAAAATTATATGGATTGAATTAAAAATCGGGTCGTAAAAGCAAAAGTGCATTTTCGAATAAGACACACTCTGCATAAAACTCCTTAATTCGCATCAGTGCTAAGTAACGTCAATATCAGCCTCAACAGAGCACCTATCGCTCTCAGCGCCATCTAAGAGCGCTATTTTAAACTCAATTTTCTGATTTATGTATAAGATTCTTACGATTTCCTTTTAATAAACACACTATTGGTTTCATATTTCTATCTATCACTGTTTCCGAGTTACAGATTTTTAAAGTTAGGGGTCCTTTGTGAAACACCCTGTAGATTACTTAACTGTAATTTTTCTTTCTTTATTTTTTACAATTTCTTTAAATATATTGTTGCATTTTTGTTGTTCCAAAATTATATTATTGCATCTCTTAGCAAAAATCTAGATCGGGGCAAGATACACATTGCACCATTGCTGTGTAGTAGGGTGGAGCGAAAAAAATTTTTTTTTGAAAATCAAAAACGGTTAGGGGCCAAAAGTTGCCTTTATACTAGTACATTAACTGCGTGAAATTTTACCGCTGAAAAAAAATGGCTTGAGTTTGCGCTTTTGCTCCAAAAATCGAAATTTTGAATAAAATTTGTCATTTTTCGACATTTTTTCAAAAAAATTAAAAAATTCCTACAGAGATGGTTAGTATTTAAAAGTGTTGCTTAGACCTTTATATTTATCTGCTTTACATATTTAAACTATAAAACAATATCTGTAGTCTGTATAATTGGAGCAAATCTGACAACTTTTCGTGAAAAATCAGCGTTAACCTCTCTATTGGAGCATACGACGAAATGTTCCTTTTGAATGCATTTCTTACCTAGCTGCTTTCAAAACTATTGTGTATATAACTCATAGAGGTGGTTGTATTATCCCACCCGTCTCAACCACCCAATCATCTAGGCCCAGTGTTTTATTTATGTATTGAATTGTTATTTTTTTTCCCGAAGATGAGTATAAGTTTTTTATATATCAAAGTAATTTATCTCTTCTTTGTATTCACTGACTTTGGATGATTTGGACTGCTGGTGTGACCTGCTGCACGTATATTTTTATACCATGTATAACAGAAGAGAAGCTGAGTAATGTATTGGGTATGTTCTTAATTGAACCTATTCAGCAGTCTGTTATCTTCATTAAATTTTCATGCAATTAATACATTATGATTGGAAGTTCTATTACCACAGCATTTTTTCAATCAATTACATTTTATATATAATGATTTTCCTAAAAATTGATTGTATGAATTCAATTTTTAGTATGTCATCATTTACTGTACTTATTACATTGAATATATTTTGAGAAGCTGGCTGCTTAATATTATGACGATCGTCACAGAGAATTGCAAACAAAATTTGCGTGTAAAACAACAATATTTCTAAAGAAGTTTTAGTATGCTTTATGTCGTTTCCTGTATTGTTCCATAGTGTAGTAATTTCTAATAAGATTTTAGATCTATTATTTAGGTGTGTAGTACATTTGGTATAAAACATCCCGCTGTATAAACTTGGATTATACATTTTGTGAGTGAACATATAGACGCTGATTGCCAATCTGTGCTTATATAAAGCGGAAAATTTTATTAATTTTATGAGCTGTCTTTTGTGTGATATGTTTTCTAAACTCCTATTCCCCGTTCTTTCTGAGAAATAGCTTTCCTTATGGATTAGCTTTGCAATCTCTGACAGAATTTTCTAGTCTGTTCTGAGTATCTTTTTCGCAATTTGAGAAAATAATTTCTCTAAATTATTCTCTATTTTATAAAAAAAATTGCAATAGGAAGTGAATAGTACGTAGACAAAGATTTTCCTTATTGATCCAGTGAATCCATGTAGCTTAGAACGTTTTATATCGACTTCTCTAATAATTGGCGCAGAGGAAATTCACTGGAATTGAAGTAGCGAATGATTCAATATTATACACAATTCTAAGCTAACCCCATGCAAAATGGTTCACAGTGACAAATAAAATTCTCCTAATTTTAAATGAGCACTTATAGTCGATTAGAATCCGTACATTCCCTCATAAAGACTATGCATTATATGTTTATGCCCAGGACATTTCACCATCAAATGTTGTCCACTTATAAAAAAGAGGATCTAAAAGTTAATAGGAAATTACCTGGATACCAAAACACTTAGAAAACGGCATAAAACTAATGCAAAAGAAAGTTATTTACAACAGCGGTTGCTTTACACATGGAGAACAAATTTTCATTGCAATTCTCGCTGACGATCACCATCACATTAAACAGCTCGCTTCTCAACATATAAAAAATGCAAAAGTAGAATAAATGATGGCATACTTATAGTTGAAATATCTGAAATCATCTTTGAAGCAAACCATTACGTAAAAAAAAAAAAAAAGAAAATCCCTTTCGGCATGGCCTATAGGCGGAGGTAGATTTCGAAAAGTTTTCATCTCAAAAAAAAAAAAAAAAAAAAAAAAAAAAAATTAAATGATTAGAGATAAACCCAGTTTAACTACTTTATTCAACCGCTTTTAAAAATTTTTTAATTTCATTTTTCTGTAAGAACTGGTTTTATCGAAATCCTCTTAAACGAAATTCTACTCAAATGCCCATTTTGGCAACATATTTTGAATTATATTCTTACTTTATTAAAAAAATTGACCAATATGCTCATTATATAGTTCCTAAATAACAAAAAACTGTTAATTAAATTCGTTTGACAGCAAAATTGAATTTAAAAATGAGTAATAAAATAACCAATTTATTATTTTAATACATCCACAATTCTTTAATCAAGATTGCTTTGAGAAATTTTGTACGAAGTGCCCACTTTGACAGATTTTTTTAAATATATATTTAGCCTTTATCAAAAATCTGACCAATACGGCACATTACACAGTTCCTAAATAACGAAAAACTGTCAATTGAATGCGTTTGAGAGCAAAATTGAATTTAAAAATGAGTCATAAAATAAAAAAATTGTTATTTGAATACAACCTCAATTCTTTTATCATGATCGCTTTGGGAAATTTTTTTGCGAAGTGCTTACTTTGACAGCTTTTAAAAATATGTATATTCACCCTTTATCAAAAAATCAAAGAATACGCACATTATATAGTTCCTAAGTAACAAAAAACTGTCATTTGAATGCGTTTCAGAGCAAAATTGGATTTAAAAATGAGTCATAAAATAAACAATTTGTTATTTGAATACCCACAGTTCATTAATCATGGTCGCTTTGGGAAATTTTGTGCGAAGTGCCCATTTTGGCAGCCTTTTTTTGAAATATATTCTGCCTTTATCAAAAAACTGGCCACTCCGTCACATAATATAGTTCCTAAGTAAGAGAACCTGTAAATTGGATGCGTTTGAGAACAAAAAAAGATTTAAAAATGACTCGGTAAAAACGCAATTTTTTTAATTTCCTCAAATTTCAATCATGATAATTTCGTGAAATTCTGTTCAAAATACCCTATTTGGCAGCCTTTTAAAAAATATATTCTGCCTTTATCAAAAAACTGGCCAATACGTCGCATTATATAGTTCCTAAATAATAGGACCTGTAAATTGGATGGGCTTGAGAACAAAAATGAATTTAAAAATGACTCAGAAAAAACGCAATTTGTTATACTTAATCAATTTTTAATGACGATAATTTCGGGAAATCTGTTCAAAATACCTTTTTTGGCAGCCTTTTTAAAAATATATTCTGCCTTTATCAAAAAATTGGCCAAAACGTCGCATTATATAGTTCCTAAATAAGAGGATCTGTCATTTGGATGCGTTTAAAATCAAAAATGAATTTTAAAATGAGTCAGAATATAAGCAGTTTGGATTTAAGGTTTTTACTCCAACTCCTACTTTTTGTTTAATTTATTTTTGCTATAAGAATGGGTTCTATGAAAAACTTGTCAATATAAAAGTTGTAGATCTTATTGTGAAGATGTAAAATAAAATTAATTAGATTTGATTGCTTAAGAATTGAGTAAGTTATGGGTTTTTTTCTTTTTCCTCCCCCCTTTTTCTTTTCGTTTTTAATTTTTTTCCTCGGTAAAAATTGGTTCTATCAAAAACTTGTAAATACAAAAGTTTTAGATAATATTGAGTACATTTATATAAAATTTAGTTGGATTTAATATCTTGAGAATTGACGAAGTTATGATTTTTTTTCTCCCAAAAACCATGTTTTTTTCGCCCCTTGAGCCCATTTTTAACTTTATCAAAAATCTGTCATGCATAAACTTTTTTGCCCATTTCTTAGAAGTAATATAAACTTTAAACTGATTCGATATCTATTTTAATTAAGAAGTTATCGCGTTTTTTCTGTTTTCACAAAAACCCTCCCTATTTCCACCCCCTTGGTCCGATTTTGCCCATTAACGAACTCGACCGAGATTTTAGGCTCCTTGATTTTATGTAAAAGTTTGAAGAAGATCTGAGTATAATTATGGAAGTTATCGTGTCTAGAAGAAAGTGATATACACCGATAGATAGATAGATAGATAGATAGATATATAAACTTTTTTACTGATGGTGGTTTTGGGGTCTAGGAGTCATGATTCGTGTAGATCCGCAAAAATTTTTCAGAAATTCCAACATGGGAGACAATGCAATAGGTAGTATTTCATACGAAATCTACCTAATACAACTGACTGAAAAAAATTTGTGGTAACAGAACTTCCAATCACTATTCATCAACTGAATGTAAGTTTGATAAATATAATAGATGGCCGAATAGATCCCTTTAATAGATTCCCGTGCATTACTCTGCTTGTCATTTTTTTTTTGTATAAACTGTAAAAATATACCTGAAGATAGTTACAGCAGCATGTGGATGCAAAGAACATATGAACAAGGTGGAAGCATCGAAAACATGCCAAACTTTTATAAAGAAAATCACAAATCAATGTATAAATAAAACACTGTACTAAGATGATCGAATAGTTGGGCCGGGTGGTATAGGAAATATAGCCACCTTCACGACGCATGTCCAAGGTAGTTTTGAAAACAAGAGCTGTATTAAAAACAACAATTCGTTGTATGACCCAATAGAGTGGTAATGCTGTTTTCTTACTAAAAGTTGCCTGTTTTGCTCCAGCTATAGGGAATAAACATATTGTTTTATAGTTTAAATATATTAAGCAGATAAATATAAAGGTCTAAGCAACACTTTAAAATACTAACCAGCTCTGTAGGAATTTTTTAATTTTTTTTGAAAAAATGTCAAAAAATGACAAATTTTACCCAAAAATTCGATTTTTGGAGCAAAAGCGCAGACTCAAGCCATTTTTTTTCAGCGGTAAAATTTCACGCAGTTGATGTACTAGTATAAAGGCAACTTTTGGCACCTACCCGTTTTTGATTTTCAAAAAAAAATTTTTTTCGCTCCACCCTACTGTGTAGTGTCCGGTACAGGAACAAAAATAGGATTGTTCCTGGATCGTCATCCAATTACCATTTATATGCTCCTCCTCCTCCATTATTTTTCCAGAAATGTTTAAATGTTAGATGCAAGACTTGTCCATTTACTTCTCAGTCCCAAATTGTTTCAGATCCTCATATTTCTACTTTTTGTAAAGCCTTTAATGTAATTTATTGTATAAAGTGTAACATATGCAATTTGAAATATATATGGGAAACATCTTGTCCATTGCACAAGCGTATTTATCAACATCAATCTGATTCTAATAAAAATAAAGGGAAAATATATACAGTCTACAGCTGAAACTCAGCATTTTCATAAACATAACTTTAAAAATACCACAGTTGAAATAATACAAATTCAAAAAAAATGAATCAGAAAGTCTATTTTTGGAATCAGAATATGGGCTATTTTTAAATTTCGCTTACATATGCTGTCCCAAAGTAAAAAGAAAAAAAATGCAAACATAAATTAATATTTAAAGGTTGATTTAAGCTATGCATTAGCTAAAAAAATTATATTGAACATTTCTGACATGAAAAATTAAAAAAAATCAATAAAAATTTTTGAGATATAAATCTTCAAAATTTTGATTCTAAGCAAAAATGCCTGTCCCATTCCATGTTTTATATTTTTAACTAATTTTTTTTTTTTTTTTGAGCTAATTTCTTTTAAATAAAAAGGTTTAATTACTTTAAATATGAACTGTTAGTGCTCTATATTAATGAAAAAAAATATTACAAAAGATATTTTCTTTAAGAAATTACCAGAAATCTTTTGTCCCTCACTTTTTGTCAAGTCCGCTACCTTGTGATTATTTTAGTCAAAATAGGTTTCGAATGCTGCCTAAAGTTAGCAGCAAATATTCGGCGATATAGTTAAATTATTCACGCAACTAACTACTTGCCCTTTTTTCCCTCTTCTATTGTGAAGCAATGTAATAGTGGCAAGAATAAGCTTTTATTAAGGTTGTATTTTTTTTCACTGTCAAGTCTGTTACCTTAAATTTTAATATTAAAATAATGATTTTTGCACTTTTGTAATTAAATATTGTTTACTATGTAGTTTCAGAAGGTATGTGTATTATTATCTAAGTTAGAAATTATACAAGCTAGTTCATTTCTAATAGTTTTGTTTAAAATGTCAAGTCTGTTACTTATCAAGCCCGTTACCATTAAATGTATGCGATAAAATATAAGCCGCTAAGTAAGTTTACTAAATAGTTTTAGAAGGGATGTAAATTAATATCTAATTAGAAAATATACAAGCTACTTCATTTTAATAGTTTTTTTTTTTAGTTTTATTTGAAATGCAAAATCCGTTACTTGTCAAGTCCGTTATCACGAAATGTAAGCGAATGATGAAAATGGCCCATATATGATGTATTATAATTCAATTTATCCATATGAAATTAAAAGTGAAGTATTCAAAAGATCAGTTAAAATATTTTTTTCTATAAATAACACTACTGATTATTAGCAAATTTATCCTACTTTAAATCATCAAATAAATCGTAAAACTACACGGGACAAGAGACATAGATGTTCATCAATTTTAATTGCTTCCATAAAATCTATAACTAAACAAATAAATAATCTGCATGGTAATTATGTAAAAAATATAATTGGTTATTAATACGAAAACATATTTTTGCAATTAAAAAGAAACATATTGTACAAAAATACATTAATAATGATCATGGACATATAATCACTGGAAATTTAAATACTGTAGATCAGCCCTGTCCAACCTTTCAGTAAGCAGGGGCGCACATCAGCTTTTGGCAGTCAATGAAGGGCACCATTATTCACATGATTACAGACATGCAGCAATATTATCGCACAGTATAGCATACACGCATGTCTTAATATAGTAGAGGTAGACAAAACGTCCCTACGACTCTGAAGTTACATATATTACATTTCAAATTATGCATTTTTCAATGAGTGATTTATTTGAAACATGTTTGTAGGGTAAGGTTCCTTAAACTGTAATTGCGCATATAATAACAACAATAATTTTAAAAAAGCATGAAAATTAGAAGTATTGCTAGGTTTATTTTAGAATGTGAAAATATGCTTATATTGAACGCTTAAATTTGTTTAAAAAGAAAAAATAGGCATGATAGTGACTAATCTATCTGGGTGGTTCCTGAGCGATAGTCTGGAAGTATTTTCATTGATGGAAATCATCCTGCACTGTTTTATTAATTTTTTTATACAAATTGAAGAAAGAAAACCACTAAAATTTCAAAAGAAAAAAAAAAAAAAAAAAGCTTTTTTATTACTTGTATAAAACAAATAGCTAATGGCATTGTGTGATAACAACAAAAAGAAAGAAGCTGAACTTTCATGCACGTGTGTCTTCAAAGGAGCAGGGATGGGGGAAAAACTTCTTGTCTTCATTGCTTTTTAAGTATTAAAAAGAGCTATTTCTAATTATTACCAAATTTCACCATTATAATTACACTTTATAAACAATAGCTACAAATTCTGAAAAAAAAAATGCGTTATTAAATTCTGAATGCATGTTTCTGTTTTTATTGCGTTTTCACAGGTTTTGAAAGTGTCTTAATTGCAAATATTAATGATTTTACATTACGGAAATAATTTTAAAGCATTTTTCATAATGGAATTTTACTTCTTGAAAGTCTCAAAACAGGAAATCTTTAAAGGGTGCCGCGTTGGACAGCTCTGTTGTAGATGATTTTAAGCTGAAAACATTAATGGGTTATGGAACTAGTATAGAATTCCATCCAAATTAAGCATTAATTCTATAATAAAACAATTTACACATGATATATGTATATTTATTTATAAAATTGCAATATATTACAGTAAACCTATTTAATATTTCAATCAATGGAAAATTTTGGTTATTGATAAATTAACTAAGACTTTAAAATATAATATTTCACATCTGTCACGGTTTTCATTCATCACGGTTTATATTAATGCAAAACATCTTTTATAGCAAATCACTAAATTGCAACAAAATTTTGTAATCACTTATGCGGACATATCTCCAAATAATTATGCAATTGTATGTCAAACCTATTATCATCAACTGCTTACATCCAGTATTTCTTCTGATAACTCTTTGCAAAAAATTAACGATGATACAATTGTAAACAATTGTAAAATTAGAGATTATTATAAATTATTAGAGATTAACTTTACAAACTAAATTATCCCTATCTAGTTCTTATACCCAAATTTCATAAGAGTCCAATTAAATTTAGAACTGTTACAATTGGTTGCAATACACATAATAATACAGCTTCTATTAAAAATTCTTAATCAAATATATACAATAACAAAAACCATTGATAATACACATTGTAACAAAAAAATAGCTATGAGTTTGTCAATATTATGAATAATCTTAAATGTAAAAACAATATAACAATGTATGATTTCAAAGATCTTTTTAATAATATAGATTTATTAGATCTACATAATATAATAAAAGTTTATTTTAAAAATATCAACAAATATCGATATTGATTATTTTCATACTTTAACAAATTTCATTATCAATAATAATTTTATATTAAAAGATAATACATCTTTTTTATATCTACAAAAAGTCGGTTGTTAAAGCCACAAGGTGGTTGTACATCTAGTTTATTATCAGACTTTTATCATTATAAATGTAAATATATTAATAATAAAAAAATTATATTGATATTTTGATGATATAATTTTAATCGACACTGAAAACATCAAAATGTCTCAATTTCCAGTAGATTATCCAGCTAATTCAGAATTTACAAAAAACCTGCTTTCTAACAGTAGCATTAGCTTTTCAGAAATTAAAAATATATTAAAAGAAAACAAGTTAATAACTGATACATATGACAAACGGAACGAATTTAATTTTGAAGTTAGTACATTTACTAATTTTAAATCCTGTCTTCATAATTCTGTATATCGTAATATAATCCTTAATCATTTATATAGAATAAAATTTTTATGTTCTTCTCACCTTATTTGTGCAAATATTAAAAAGCAAATTTATGATGCATTAAATAACGGTTTTCCTAAAAAATTCATATATTCTTTAATATACAATTAGTAATTAAATGATCTTAAAAAGAATTAATACGTTGCGTAATAAATGTCATATAACTAAAGAGGACATTTTAGTATAATTAATATAATTTTAGTTTTGTTTCAATTTTTTTCTTCACTATAAATTTTTAAAATATTAAAAATATTTATCTAAAAATTGTTAAACTTATTACAAAAAATCATATTTTCAAAAGTGAATATTTTTTTTTATTTGCTGAAACGAAAAATCTAAAGCAATCATAACAGACATTTTTCAAGTACCTTTTTTGCTTTAACGATTCTTCATTTTTAGTATTCTAAAAACGAAAAGATTGAAAACACGGCCAAGCCGGGCCTAACATACCGTATCGGGACTGGCTTCCTTCTTCCGAGATCTGCACGGGACGAAATTTTCAGACACAACCAGTATCAAAATCAGTGTGTTCGGCTGACCTGTTCCGTACATAAAATCAGTAAAATTTAGCTCAGTCCAAAAATTTGTATGAAAAACGAATATATTTTTAAATCGCCTTTATTTTACAATAAATAAGTAAATAAATTCATATTTTTAAAAATAGTAAATTTAAAGACAAAGAAAAAGAACCTGCTTTGACGAAATGCGGTTATGCGGATGAAAATTATAAACATTATAAAACGAAAAACTATAATAAGTATTTTTGGTCAGATTTCCTCCATATATGAATCATTTTTAAGCAATTTTTAATTATCATATCGAAACAAAAAAACTGTATAGAAATTTTAGACCTGGAATATGATTTTAACTTTTTTCCATGCCTGACCGGGCGATGATTTTAACTTTCTTCCAGGTCAGCCGAATATTTTCCTCTATGGGTCGATTCGGAGACCGTATCTAGATATTTCGACCCGTGTAAAACCTCTAGTGCAGACCAGCAACATATTTGGAAAACAGGTTTAACATAAAATCTATACGCTGCTATTTAATGTCCAAAGGAAACACACTGTCTTAACCCTTTGACGGGCGGTGGTATGTCTATGAAATCACTTAATTTTAATTCCCAAAAGCCACAATGGCACCAGAATTTTGGTAAAAAAAATTTCGGTTGAAAGGATGCGTGAAATATAGCTTTTTTGTTACAAATAAAAAAAATTTCAAATTCCGGTGTCATTTATAATTTTTAACACTTAAGCAATGAAAGTCTTCCGCGCCGCAAATGGTTAAATAGATTTTTAATAACGTATAATTTGTGGATGATACCTGTCTCGTATTCGAAATGAGTCAAAAACTCATCACTCAGAAGCGATGTTAAGGGATGCAAGTCACGAATTTTGGAGGATTTTGGATTTCAATAACTCTGTGAGATTTATAGATATCGTGATACTTTTTTTGTTGTTGTTGTTGCTGTTTTTATATCAGGAATGAATATGGAAAAAACTTTCTTATTATAAACTTAGCTCTACGGGGGCCGTATAAAAGTTTAATTTTTACTTTCTCAAATAATCCCCCCCCCCCTCTTCATGCATGGAATTCAAACTTACCTTATCAAATTTTGCACCCTTTTTTAAGATGCTTTCCATTTAGGAACTGTGTAAATGTAACGTTATCAACTTTTTGGTAATTTTGGATATCTCTCCTCCGCTTCCGATATCATATGTTATCATGCTTCGAACCCCCTCCCCCCCGGTTTATGATATCGTTATCAAAGTGATATACACAACTTGTTACATTTATTTTTAGCGTATTTTTATGATTCAAATGAAGATAAGTCCATAAAATATCATTTTGCATATGAAAAAGATTTTATATCAAATAACACTTAAAAGAAATAGTTACTATTTAAAAGTATTTTATAACATTTTTTTTTATTACATAATTCATTTAACAGTAATAAAGTCCTGTTGCACTTATAGTTTCTCGAACCGTGATTATATATGCATACACATATCAAGAAAAATAGGAATGTCAAACATTGAGGTATTCCATATTTTAGAATTAAATAATTTTATAATAATTTATTGATTTTAATAACTTTGTATTTTTATAAAAATGGATAACAGGCTAAAAAAGATGATAACATGCAATTTTGTACCAAAGACCATGTTACAAATAAAAGGGCAAAAGTTTTATTGGATAAAAAATAATGGTACTTCTCTATTATCCCGTCGACTAATTTTGCCAAATTATACAAATCGCCAAACTTATAGCCAAATTATACATATTGACATAATTTTTATTTTAAATAACGAAAAAACAAATAATTAGTGGAATATTAATAAAAATTCAAATAAAAAAACGAAATTAAAATCACTTAATGACATTTTAAACACGTGAATCTTATTTAATGTCATTGAATGTGACATTCACGATCATCCTTTATTGGCATTTAATCTTATAGTTTGGCGATAATTTTTTGGTCGACGGGATAACCTAGAAGTACCAAAATAATATCGATATCAAAAGACAACCCCGTCCCTCTAGAGATATCTTACGATATCATCTGCCAACTTCCCTTTCCCCCTACAATGATAACATTATATTTGCACAGCACCTTAGAAGTATGTGCTTAGGGCAATATTTAAGGAGATATTTATGAATCACCCTGTGTATATCTTAATTCAAAACACTAATTATTATCATCTATGCTTCGGAAACTGGAACTGAGAATTACTATGCCGGTTAAATTTATTAAATAATTTGCTTTCATACAACTAAGTATATCAAAGCATTACTGTTGACAAGGCGGGCTCTTGCACCATTTAACGTGATCAGTAACAATGTTAATATAATTCATCGTTCTCAGCAAGCAACTATGGCCACACACTGCTAGGTGCAAACTTAATAAACATATCACGAACGCTATTGAACTATATTAAATGAACACTAGCTCCTCATAACACGATATTGCATTCCGTTTACTTAGTATAAATTTGTGCTTAATACCGCATATTTCTGTCTCTAAGCCAAATATACGATTTTTCAGAGAAAAATCGTAAAAATCGTAAACCCGTATACAAGCCGATGTTCAAAAATGGGAATGAAAAATTCAGCTAATGAAATATTTGAACACGTTTTTGTACATAGATAATTGAAAAAAAAATGCTGTCTCTGAAATTGTTTATGGCTCCTATTTTGTCTTGACTCGCTATGAAATTGCTTAATAAGGTACCGCTCATTTATGGTAGGCGATTCTCGAAAATTTACCCATCGATAAAAATCGTAATCGTAAAAAAACACAATCGATAAAGTTCATTGATTAATTTCGAGAACCTACAATCGAGATGTTTTACAATCGATTATTAAAATCACTGTTGTACATATTTCTAAAGCAAATTTTAACAAGTACATGGTAACTGAAAACAGATGGAACTAAAATACAACAAATCGAAAGAAGTCTGTAATGGAGCCACAAAAGTGGAAAAAAAACCATGTGACGGCGTTCATTTTTTGTAAAAAGTTGAAAAGTCGCGAGTAGGTATGAAAAAGTAAGGGAAGTTTAAGCTTCAAAAATTAGAATTTTTTTGGCAAGTAGCAAAATGGCCAAAGAAAAAATAATCAAAAGCACCCCTAGTGCCAAAAACATGAAAGAAAAAAAATAATAAATGAGGTCAAATTTTTTTATTTATTTTTGTACGTCATTTGAGATAAGTTCTACAATTTCCCCGTTATTGAAAGACTCTCTACTGGAATACGTTAAACGAACCTCATGGATGGAAAAGTGTTGGAAGAGCAATGTAAATGCATATTATGAATAAATGGCCATAGGGTTTTCCAACGATATATCACAGTGACGGTGGTCAGCTCAGTTGAGAAAAGAACCTCCCTCAAGGGCAAAGAGGGAGTAGTCATAGAACTTTCCAATGATATATAACAAGAGGAGAGTCAGCAAAAGATAGAAAAGTACTCCTATTCGAATTCCAACTATTGCTCGCCCTGGAATACACATGCCCTTTCTCTCTTTGAAATTTTCATATATTATAAATTATGTTTCAGAGGTCTTCGTAAACAAATGTTGTTGCTGACGTGCGCCCGTAGGGCAAGAGGGGTGCTGAAGCTTCCATTGAACTTTCTACCAGGGGGTTTGGAAGTCAGACTTCTGCTGCAGTGATGTTCGGCAATTCCCCAATAGATGATAGCACCAAACATTTCCACCTCCTCAATTTCGATGTGTCTGTGAAGGGAAGGGCAAATTTCTCCAGCTATCAATACCCATGGTATCTGCTACGACCGTCCACAGGACTTTCAGAACCCCTCTATTTAACGAGTGCGTACACTGCATACACTCTTTGGGTCTTTGGTGATGTCGAGCATCGAACCGGGGCCCTTTCTGTGCTAAGACCACTAGGCTACCACGGTCCTATCGTAAATAATTTATGATAATGTATGACACGAGAAATCCAAAACAGTGTGAAATGTACTCCTCAACCGTGGATTTGCGTTTTCTTCCCGGAATACACCCAAAAATCACGCACCCTCCACTTTAACGTTTATATTTAATAAATAATATTTACCAGAGGGCTACGTAAAAAAACACATCTAAAATGATATTTAATCTCAAAATAGTTAAGGTTAAAAAAACTCGCCTACTCATCGTTCCTTCTCAACCCTCCTGAAATTTAATTCCAAGAGGAGAAAGGTTCATAATATTAAAGAGTGGTCCGAAAACTTTCCGATCATATATCACATGATGGGTCCAAAAAAAGATTGAAATTTACTCTTCACCCATGGCCATGGATTTACTTTTTCTTCGCAGAATTCACCCGGAAATCATGCAGCCTCCAATTAAAAGTTTTGTACTATTTGATAAATTATATTTACCGGAGAGCTCCATCAAAAAACCACACCTAAAATGATATATATTGTCGAAATAGTTACGATTCAAAAAATCCATCCCCTCGTTGCTCTCCCTCCCTCCTTCAGAAATTCAATTCCAAGAGGAGAAAATCTAAGATAATATATAAGAGTGGCCGGAAAATTTTCCGGTGATATCGTTATCAAAGAATGAACATGTCGGGTCCAAAAAATGTTTGAAATTTACTCCTCACCTGTGGCCGTGTGAAACTTTTTCTTCCCAGAATACATCCTTCGATAATTTTCTACCTCGATGACTTGTGGCTCTCCCATGAGTTCCTTTTTCGATGACGCGGCTCCGCGATGATTCACGTTCTCGGCAGAGAGAAGATGTGAAAAGGTTTATCGAGAAGAGTTTATTGAAGAAACTTTGTCGAAGTTTTATCGAGGAACGTGAAAGAAAAAGAGGCATGAAAATATGCCAATAAGTTGTGAAATGAGGCCATATTTTTCAAAGTTTCTCGTATTTTAGCCCCACCAAGGTGTCACATACCTGGATAAGTAATATTTATTAAAATCATTTTCAAAGAGGGGGTGGAGAGGGGACGAACATATTTTTAAAACAGTAGCGATTTCTATAATAAATATCATTTTAGTTTTTTTTTTTTTTTTTTTTTTTGATTGAGCTTTTTGGTAAATATTATTTATCAAATAAAAAAATATTAAAGTGCGGACTGCATGAATTTAGGAGCGAAAGTGTGAATTCACGAGAGCAGAGGAGAGAGAGATAGTGTTCAAACGTTTTTGTACCTGTCATGTGGTATGTCATCGGATAGTTTTCGAATCTCCCTTTCATATCGTGAGATTTTTCCCTCCTTTTCAAATTGGCTCCCATTCTGGAGGTTGGGGTGGTAGTTTTCGAACTTTTTTTGTTGTTTCATCATTTTAGATTGAACTTTTTTACGGAGATCTCAAGTACATAATATTATAATATATGAAATTTGGAAAAGCAGTAAGTTGTAATTGAATCTGTGACCACTTTTTGATCTTATGCACCTCCTACGCACTCCCCCCCACTTCGAACCCCTAGGGGGTCGTTTTTCAAACTTTAGCCGAGACTCTTCATGTGACATATTTTTGAAAAGGGCTGTGACAACTTTCTCCTGTTATGCACTTCCCGCGGCCCACCAACATACTTTGGCCCCGCAGGTGAAACTTTTACAAATTTACCCTCATGTAGCATGTTGTTTGAAAAGCCTACGATCACTTATATGTTTTATGAACCTCCGATATCCCTCTCACCGACTTTGCCCCTACGAAGGGCACTTTTTAAAATTTCGCCGAGTCCCATCATATTACGTATTGTTGCAAAGGACTGTGACCATTTTCACATGTTATACACCTCCCGCGGCTCTTACCCCCCGCTTTTCCCCTATTGGGAGTATTCTTACAAATTTAGCCGAGATACCTCATGTGACATATCGTTGGAAAAACCTGTGACCACTTTCTCGTGTAATAACTTTACCCTCGCCTACACTTTGTCACCCCGGGAGCAATCATGTAAATTTAGCCGAGACCCCTCATGTGACATATTGTTGGAAAGGCCTGTGACCATTTATTCGTATTATGCAACTCATGCCCAAAGGCGGTTTACCCATGAGGCTGAGTAGGCTAAAGCCTAGGGGCTCGGAAGGAAAAGGGGCCCCAGTGCTACGATTTTCTTTCAGGTTTTTTCTTCATATCAGCACTAAAAAAATTGTTTTTAATTTTTTTTCCATTTTGTTTGCAGGTTTTTTTTATATTGAAGATACTTTTAATTTCGAAACCAGTTCAGAAAGTAAAAGTATCTTAATAAATAATAATAATAATAATAATATCTTCAACTAAACCAAAAAAATTAAAAATGGCATTTGTAGAGAATGACCTCATCTATCCAATGCAAAACTCATTTAAAAATATTGAAATGCAAATGAAATGTTGAAAAAAAAAGATTCTACCGTAGGATTAACATTATAGAGCAGGGGAACACTAATGTTAATCCTAGGAACACTTCTATGGAGATTTCTCGCTTGCAATTTAATATTTGTAAATAAAAGTTTGACCTTAAAAAAAAAAAAAAAAAAAAAAAAAAAAAAAAAAAAAAAAAAACTTTAACTTTCAGAATTTTTTTGAACTGGTTCTGAAAGCGAAACTATTATACAAAAAAAAAAAAAAAAACTGTAACAAAAATCGAAAAGGTAAAAACTAGTTCGATTATAGATCGTTCTAAACTATCCTATGAAAAAAAAATCATTCAAAAATATTAAAATGCGAGCGAGAAATCTGCAAAGAACAATATTTAAAAAAATGTTGTTCGACGTATAAGAAGGGAATTTAAAAATTCCTCCTTTTTTATGATCAAAACTTACCGAACTACGGCATTTTGAATTTTATGAAATTTCAATGTTTTCTTGTGCTAAAGCTACTTTTTTCCTTCTTCTTCTTTTTTTTTTTTTTTTTTTTTTTTTTTGTACTAGAAAATGCAAAAATGTATTGCTTTGGGGTGGGAGGTGGTCTGCAAAAAATCAAGCCTAGGGGCCCGGGAGGTAGTTAATACGCTACTGCCTATGCCTCTTCCCCATCTTTACTCCTCGAGCTTCCTCACTGCTAGCATTAGCTCGCTAACGCTTTGTTGACCAGGGACATGAGCCTTAAGGAGAGCAGATTCAATTCAGACTTTCACTGAACTGGGCACACAGCATCAGCATTTCTATTGCTGAGATACATTACAATTGCATCAAGGTATCTCAACCCTGTTACTTAATTATGTGAATATTATGAATTCTTGTAACAATCAAGGATGTATTAATTAGTGTAATATATAATTTTTGTAAGCATTCTGGAGAACACACTTTTTCTTAATTCATTTTCTGCGCAAACATTTCACAGTTAGATGCTACTAGTAGGCTAGAGATTTTGAAACCAAATAGAGCAGTAGAAATAAGATTAAAAAAAAAAAAAAAACACCTTTAGGTAGAACTCATTGGAACAGAAATGATTCTTGTTGTAAATGGTAGTTAACACGCTTCTAATCAACATACTAAAAATATACAGTTGTACGGTTGGCGGCCATCTTGGATTAAAAAAAACATGAAAATTTTTCAACTATCGAAAAAAGCCATGTGGGGGATCAAATTAAAGGAAATTTTAAGCTAAAAAAAATTATGATATTTGTTTTTCAAAGTAAAACTAAATTAAAAAAAATTGGCGAAAAAAATGAAGGATTTCGGTTTGTTTAAAAACATGATTTTATTCAAAAAATTCAAAATAAGTACACAAGAAAAGAGATTTTATCTATAATGTCATATTTATGTAACCAAACTCAAATATCCTCGTCATCTTATTAGAAGAGGTCCTCTGTCTAAATTAAAACTGTCTTCTGTGTTTGCACAGTCCTTTCCACAACAGTTTTTACAAACAACTGAACATGCAAGTCCATATCAGTGACATTTTTCTGCGTACACTTTGAACTCTTACATGGATCTTCAGTTGTCATTCGGCAAACACATTTAATCATTTTTAACACTTTGTCTGATACTGGATTTAAGTCTATTAGTATCGGTTGAAACTCTCCATCAACTATTTGCCAATTCCACAGTTTAGGATCAGGAGTTGGTATATTTAGATTTCTCCATATCGAACGCTACAAATGCACTCGAAGTAGGTGGTATTTAACTGTATTTTGAGTTAGAGGCAAACGAGCTATGTGAAATTATTTTTTAGTTGAAGCTATTTTCCTTCATGAACTAAGAAACACATTTAGGTCACTTGTTTCAATGTTGCCTCCATAAAGAGACACAAGACCTTTACAGCCATTTTCAAACAATTCTTCCATTGTAGATTCTTTGGATGATCCATAGTGTGAAGCCCATTCTCATAAAATTTTCGACTGAACGACTTTTTTGAAAGCTGAAGATTTACTTTTCCCAAATAATGCACTCATGGTGTCACATCCCGTTAACGAATAAATTTGCAAGCTTTCCCTCCAATAGATCTTTGCATGGTTTGGATGTTGCGAACATTTTCAGATTGTGTTGCAGATTGCACAGGAGCACCATTTGGGGGAGGTCAGGGGGGCATAGCCCCCCCCCACCCCCAAGAAAATAGACATTTTTGAGCACAGCCTCTATTACAATAAAAAACTTCCAGAAGAAAACGCGTGAGATTAATGAAGATGTATTATATTTCTATCAACAAGGTAATAAACAATCTAGAAAGCCATTTTGGGGGACCTGGCGATGTGACAGGAATTCCCCCCCCCCCCCCCATGTAGGGTATTTGATGTTACATGGTGTGCTCCTTTCATATTCCTGAGGAAAAAATATCTTGAAAATTTCCCTCCAAAGATAAAAAAAAATTCTAAAATGAAAGTTTTCATCAGTCCTTTGCGACTTCATATTCTAAATCTTTACTGTTTTCGCATCGATGATTTGATAAATTTTTCTGGTTTGAGGATTGCGGGGGGGGGGGGGGGGTAATAAACTGATGCTTGATTACTTCACACTTTACTACACAACTGTCATCAAAGATAACTTTTGCCCCCCAAGAAAATTCTGAAATGGCGCTCCTGAGACTGCATGAAAATATTCTTCGAAGAATGATATAATAAAAGGATTAAGATGTCAGTGACATCAGCTATTATAGTAGCATGTTTTCCTGGGATAACTTTAGAGCTTCTTTGACGATTACCGTGTCTGATATATCCTAAAGCATGAATGACGGGATGACACTTTTCTTGAAAACAATTCCCCAGCATATTGGTAAAGCATTGTTTGTTTGTATAGATAGAAAAAAAAATTTTTTTTTCTTGATGCTTACGAGTGAATTTTCATCAAAGAATACTACGACAGACAAGTGCTTCATGCGCAACCTATGCTCCATATCTTTTATAGTAGGTTTTTCACATCCATGAAAAACTATTGTAACTTTTCTATATCTTCTGTCTACAAACTTTTCGTGTTACATTATGACATCGCCAAATACTGCAGAAGCGGACTATGGTAACTGGCGAATTAATGCACCACCATCTAAAAGGTAGTAAGAAGTTTGCCGGGAATGAGATCGGTGTATTTCATGACATTCATACTATCTAATGAGTGTGCTAATGATGATTTATCCGATTTTCTCATTTTCTGGGTGCTAGGATCAAATAATGAAGTTGGTTGACTTGATAACTCGTAATTGGAAAACTCTCTTGTATCTTGAACGCTGTTATTAAAGGAGATACAAGCAAGCATCCTGTGTGTTAAAAGACGAGAATCTACATAGTGAGTTTCACCAGCAATAATAATACCTTTTTTTCAATATTTTCATGGTTACTGCTTGGTTTGATTTCAACAAAGTTTTACCTTTAAAAAGTTTACCGGTAAGTTTATCTTGGATGCTTCTTCTAATAATGTCAGCATTTTCTACAGTTGTTTTTTTTTACTATCTGTTCTTCTATTAAAAACATTATATAAATCAGTTGAAATAGCAGTAAACGGATTGTGGTCTATAAAAAATTGCATTACCTTTTTCATATCTTCGAAATCTCTTGCCATCCTTGCTCAGTTTAATCAGTATGTTGTTCACTGCCAATACATGAAACATTGATCAGCGAACTCATTGTACATGCTATTTCACTACATCAAGAGTGTCTCAAAATCCAAGTTGCACGTTGCGTTTCAGTCATACCTCCTCCATGAGTTATACCAGAACGACTTTTAGTGCATTTAAGGAGAGTTTGCTCAAAGTTCATATCATTCCAAACTCCAGACTACTTTCTGCCTTTTTTTCATACTGTAAAATGGCCTTCATTTTGATCATTCTTTATTAAGCAAGTTCTTGTTTCGTTGTTTATAGTTCCCACATTTGTTGGAGGTAAATTCTTGAACATTTGGCATAGTTGTAATGACCTGAATTCGCAAAAAATGGTAGCATATGTTCAACTGCGTGTAAGTACATCTCAAAAATTTCTGGTCGATCAGCCGAAATAAACATTTTTACAATATCCACCATGATCAGATACAACAGACAATGTTTAGCAGTGCGGCTTTGTGATTTAAAAAGGCTCTTCCGTTTATGTGTTAGTGTTGAAAGTTTATGAAGATCAGTATTTAAAATAACTATTTTTGTCTTGAAATCACCTTTGAGAATTTTTTGGTTAAAGTGAACGAATTTTTCTAGATAAAATTTATCATTTGACTCCACTTCCATTGCGTCACCGGTAGCGTGGTGATTTTTTAAGTAGTATCGCTAAAATTTGACTCTGTAATAACTTTAACTGGTAGGCTGCATTTTAATATATCAGCTACAATAAAAGATGTGAGGGATAAAGAAATTAGAGAATGTCCTTGAAGAGCACGTGAATATGCTTTACCTTTTAACATATGCAGTATTGAATTTTCAGCATAAACTATCTGTAGGGCTTCTTCTATGCCTGATCGAGCCATCAGTCCTCCAATAGCTCCAAAAAAGGACATCAGTATATGAAACCCACCAAGCCGGATTACCACATTATCAAACTTTACTTTGAATAAATTATTTAGAAAATATAAAAGTTGTTTAATATTTATATGACAATTTTACTATAACAATTAGTGTTGCAGGCGGAGTTGTCAAATAACAGTATTAAGTATAGGTGTAATGCAATGCATCATGCGTACACTTAAGGTTTACCTATAGAGCCATGTATGTATCATTTTTCTAAAATTCCCCGCTAGTTAATCTTTATAAACATTTTATTTTTAAAAATCAATACCATACTATTTTTAATCATTACATTTCCTGTAATTTGATACTTCATATGTTTTAATTTTTTTTTTATTTTTTGCATTTTTTCCAAGATGGCTCTCAAAAAGCACATTTTGCGCAACAGTACGAATGTATATTTTTAGTATGTTCATTAAGAGCGTATTACCTGCCATTTGCACCTGGAATTATTTCTGTTCCAATTAGTTCCAAGTCTAACGCTATTTCTACTGTACTAAAATTCCTTTTTTACAAAAAAAAAAAAAAAAAAAAAAAAAAAAAAAAAAAAAAAATCGCCTGAAAGCTTGATAAAAAATGCCTCTCTAAAAATTGCAAAACGTTCAAAACACTGTACATCCTTTCGTGATAAAAATCATCCAAAACGCTGCAGAGCGTTCCTGATGTAAATAATTCGCCGGGTGAGGAAGGAAGAAGTGGAGGTTGTTAGATTAGCGGGGCTACAATTTTTAGCGGGGGGGATTGAGGGCAAATAAACCGCAAATGATCCAAAATTCGGAAAAGTTTGAGATTCGGAATCGCCGATGTCGGAATGAAACTCGATTTTGGACTTCTTACTATTACAGAGCTGACAAGTCTTCGGCTTTTTGAATACCAACATTTTAATAGAGAAAATATTCTTTTATAATCGGAATATTTCGGAGATTTAACACAACATTTCCTTTAAAAATGCCGGAGACTTGGCAACTGTGCTATTATTATTGGTGAGTGAAAATATGTAATAAATGATAATTTGATTTACCCAGTATTAGAAGAAAATACTTGATTATTACAGAATATTAGCTCTGTTTAAGCTTTGTTTTTTCCTATAGCAACGCTTTCTTTTAATAAGGTGGTCTGGTGTAATAACGCCAGGCGGGGTAATAGCGCCAAGTGCTAATATTATGCATAATTATGAACTAATCCGGTAAATGACACCCATGTGCTCTGCGAAGAAAGGTTTTAAATCATATAAATCGCAAAAAACAGCTTAAAGTTCATTTGTTCCATTTGTAAGTCTTATTGCTTCTACAAGAAACTAAAATTTACACTTGATCTAAAATTTGCGAAATAAGTTTTGTGATGTGAAGACTATTTTTTTATCCGGAAATGCTTTGTTTATTACATAAATTTCTAGTGCATTTCATGTACTTTCAAAATGTTGTAGAAGATTTCGGATATCTTCTCGAGATAATTTGTAGTTTAAAATGTGCTGCGCATTAACTATACCGGGGTAATAACGGCAATCCTTGGCATTAATACCCCTGTTGATTCCCAACAGTGGCCAAACTACATCCTAAATACTGATTCAAATAAACACAGTTAAAACCGTGCAATGTTTCCAATAATTCTATTTAAACGGTCCTTTTTAAGCAAAAAGAAGCTCACGGTCTGATATTCTTTTGCTTCCTCCCCCACACACACCAAACCTTTTTTTTTACACTTTCACCAAAAAAATGGACATTTTCAAAAACTTAGAATGCAATTTGTCAATTTCTAAGTTTGTAGAGTTTGTATTTTTAGAATTGGGCAATCTACATGCCATTATTCCATCTTATTTCATAGTTTTGTTTGCATGGCGTTATTACCCATATAGGTGGGTAATAAAGCCAAATAGCATTGGTCAAGAAATTACGCCATTACATTTTATGAATACATATCTGTTAAATTATTTTTTATATAGATAGTCAATGAGTTGCTGTATCAAATCCTATATTTGTTTGAAAAATACAATCTAAAACTAAGCCGTGAAAATTGGTAGAACCTTAACATGGCGTTATTACCCCAGGGTACCTCAGTTTCTTTAATAAAAAAAAAAGTCCATCGTAAGAATTTTCTAGTCGTTTATTCCACAGCGTTAAATTAACAAGTTTTTCTTACTTTAATCGTGACTCCACATAGAATACACTTGAAGCACATAGAATAGTGTTTTAAGAACAAAAATCTTATGCATTGGTGTAAAACGTAAATAATGGAACGAACGAGTTATTTTAGATTAATTAACTAGCTGTTATCCACAACTTCGCTCACGTAACACATAGGCATAGGAACTAGGGGAGCTGGGTTAGGTATGGCTCCCCCAGGGATATTTCAGACAGGCTGAGCTTTCCCAGAAGAAATTATAAAAATAAAAAATAAAGATGAAAATCTCCAAACTAAAGAGATAAGATATGAGCAGACAAACCATCCTTTCGTTCCAACACAACTCGAACAATAAGAAAAATTGAGAATTTTCAGTGAAGCACTGAATCTTGCTACCAATGAATTAATAAAATTATTTAATCAAAAAACTTTTGACTGTTTTATAAAAATCGAATCCATAATTACGGATACAGCTTCAATCACGCCAGAAAGTATGGAACTAACGTTTAGAATACATGCTGATGATTTTGATTTGACAGACCTTTCTGCAAAGTTGACATTTCTACCAACATTAGTCCTGAACGAAACTGACAGATATGCATTGTCGATCATAATTAAAGTGATGTCATTGCAGGAATTAGTAAAAAAAAAAAAAAAAAAAAAATTCTGAAGTTTACCTTTTGGCAAAATTTATATTGGTTATTCCGGTATCATTAGTGATAGCTGAGGGATCTTTCAATGCTCTTCTTCAAACAGACAAACTGCCATCAAACAATAGGTCAACATACACTCAATCACTTGATGCTATTGCATATCTATAAAGAAAAAGCTTTTAAAACTGATTTGGAAGAGATTTTTAAAGAATTGTAAGCAAAACAACAGAAAAAAAACTTTAACTTTTGGTAAATGGGAGTGGGAGAAGCCTGAAATTTGAATATTGTATACAGGACCATGCATAAATTAAATGTCATCAAGTACATCGAATAAAATTATTTAAACTGGATTAAAAAGTTGGTGATCTTTTTATATGCTTCTATTTCATGCTCTTGTTTGTGAAAAGGGCAACAAAAGAAATCCTCCGAAGTGAATTGAATGAAATTATCCTTTTGACAATATGCTCCGCAGTGGCGTGCGAAGAGAAAACTGCGCCCGGGGCAAAGTATCAATTTGGCAGTCCCTTTCCCAACTTTTCTTCTCACAAGTCAAAAAACGGCGTTGGTAGTATAAATTTGGCGCCCCTTAAAATTTTATGCCTGGGGCAACCGCCCCCTTTCACACAGCGCTGATGCTCCGACTCCCCCTATTTTTTCAAAGTTCCTACGCCACTGACGTAACATTGAAAGAAGAATAAAAGCATCAATTAAACAAATATATATACATATATATATAAATGAAATATACTGTTAATAAGTATTATATATATATATTGAAATCAAAAGATAGCTTGTTCATATAGCAAAAATGATCACAATTCTTAATAATTAAAGATGGCATGGAATAATATTTTGCATTGATTATTACAATAAAAAATATGTAATAAAAAAAAATTAATACAAAAAATTAGCAGAAAATTTCAATATATGAAGAATAGTAAACAACGTAAAAATAGATAACACCAAACAAAATAAATAAATAAATAAATAAATAAATGCATTAAAAAGAATTTAATCACGATTTGGAACAGAGATGGAATAAAGAGATATTTTAAAAACAAAGCAACATATGCATGCATAATTGTCAGTCTGGAAAAACAAGAAGGTGCCGCTAAAAATGTATTATTTCATAAGATTGGCGAATACTAACGAGGTCGATTACTGCCGTAATAATGCATTGGATTTAAATAATAAATTAAGGAACAAACATAAAAACGTATGGGAAATTGAAAGAAAATCAAATTATAATCAAACAAAATTGGATTGTACTCATAATATTTAATAAGAATTAATATACGAATCCATTTATATATATATTAAAGCCTACTATTGGCTAGGTTTAGGTTTTCTGTATATCTATTATACTATTCTTTTAATACTTTGATTACCATTTTTTTTTAATTTAGAAAAAACTTCCACTTTGAAGAAAAAATTAACACTGTTAAATCGGTAGTATTACGATCACGATATTTTTCACCTTTTAACGTAACTCTACAAGTTCGCAGCAAAGTATTTTATGAACAAAACTTTTATGATCTGGTATAAATCACAAAGCAATTGAAAGAACTTCTCGAATACACTATAAAAAGTAAAAACAAGCAAAAGAATGTTTTACATTGATTGAAACTTGACAACGTATTTTTATTTACATAAAAAAAAAAAAAGAAGAAGAAGAAGAAGAAGAAGAAGAGAAGGATGAAGGACTTTCGGTTGTTTTATAGTAGAGCCTGGAGAATACGAGCTTTGCTAAATCGAAATAATGTAAACAGTAAGCTTTTTAAAAATTTCGTGCAATAACAATTTTCTTTTCTCTCTTTTATATGCTTCTAACCTTGAAACTATCCCATAATGTAGCAATGAAAAAAATCTAAGCAAATAGCAATCAAAAGATTATATTGAAACACATTCGCTTACACATAAATTATTTGCCTTCATCTCCGCACTATAGAGATATACAGAGTTAACACAAATGAAAAACCGGATTTTGAGAATTAATATTTTCAAAACTATCACACATACCGGGTGTCACAAAAATGACTGATAGATTTTAAAATTCAATAACTTGCAAACGGGGGCAGCTATTTAAAAAAATTTTGAAGGAGGGTTATGTATAATGTCAGGAGTTTTTTTATCGTAATTTTTTATTTTAGTTCGAATTTCAAACAATAGGTGGCGCTGACGGCGATTGAAGGCTAGGTCGACGCTTCACTCAGCATTGATCACTTGACCTTCAATCGCCGTCAGCGCCACCTATTGTTTGAAATTCGAACTAAAATAAAAAATGACGGTAAAAAAACTGACATTATACATAACCCTCCTTCAAAAAAATTTTAAATAGATGCCACCGTTTGCAAGTTATTGAATTTTAAAATCCATCAGTCATTTTTGGGACACCCGGTATTACAATAAGTGATATATGAAAATAAAGAAGATCATTCCCAGGTTTTTTTTTTTTTTTTTTTAGTTACAAATGTGCGGTCTGGAAACTTGGAAACTCGATTTAGCAGTTGACTCGGTTTTAGAATTGTGTTTTCCCTGCAAGTTATGATAACATGGAGAACTGGGAGCGGGAAAACACAATGATAAACCTACGAGTCAACAGCTAAAATTAAGATTCCAGGTATTTTCCATCAAGATGTCACATGGCAGACCGAATGCTTTTTTAATATACGAATCGAGTTTTAATTAATTTTAGAATTTCAGCCGTGAACTCGATGAGGTGGTTTTTCTATGCTGCAGCCTCCCGATTTATTGGTTCTTTATTCAAAATCTGGGTTCAAAGCTAAAAAAAATTCACGTGGCACCGACAATTTACCCAAAGAACTTCTAATTGATAAGAATGGAAGCTACCTCTGCTTTACAATGAACTATTTCGCTCGTTGGCTAGCAGGTAGCCAGCCTTCCGTTCTTAGCACTAAATGTTTTCATTCTCAAACTTTAAAAATTTATATCTCGAAATGTTGGAGAGACGACGGCAAATAATTTATGCGCGTAAAAACTTGCTTCAATGTGCCTTTTTGATTGCTACTTATTTAGATTTTTTATTATTATTATTATAACACTCTTGGGGTAGTTTCCAGGTGTTGTGTTTTCAGACAGTCAACTTCGAAACTCCATGGCGCACGAACATTTTGCAAGCTGCGTGAACTAATGACTCTTTTGTATTCCATTTTGATTCATGTTTTTTTGTTGCTCTATGATTGTTCTGAGCAAACGAGAACGAGACGTACATTTGTACGCATTATAAATTGAGATGTAAAAGAAAAGTAATATTGTTCATGTAATATTTATGTTCGTCTTCTCAATTAAATGTTATAGTTTCGTCAAAGGGATGTTTTCTGAAGAATATACTTATCATTCAGACGAGATACACCACATAAAAGCGAATAACCTACATTCCGAGGTAAGAGTTTTAGATTAATAAAGATTCTAGTATTTTTTTTACGAAACACCAGGTAAGGAATACTGAAATTTTTTAATGTTACTTATGTCGAATTTCAATATAAAAAAAAAATCAGTAAACAGTGTGTCTTTGGATATTTCTTAATGGATTAATTACAGTCAATTGGAGTAACTTTACTTCAAATTTTTCTGTTTCATAGCATGTTCAGCATCTCTTATTTTATTAAAAAAGAGAATATTATGTTCATTTTTTGTTTGCTAAGAACATATGGAATTTTGCCATTATCATAAATTTGTAGACATTAAAATATTTTTAATCAAAAAAATGTTTTTGAAAATTTGGGCCTATGTTTTTTGACAATGTTGTAGCAATCACATATATGTTAAAATGAATGTTATATGGCCAGCTGCATGATGTGGATTAATTTCATCCAATTGAAAAAGGCGGTAAAAAAGGGGGAAAGAAGTGTAAATATGTAACAAAAATAGTAAATTAGCTTATATTTTAATTTAAAAAAACTATTATAAACTCATAAATATTAAATAACGTGGATTGTCCAGTTTTGGAACTAAGTACTGATTTCTTTAAGACAGAAGTTTAGGTCAAAGGCAGATCTAACGGTGAGAGGGGGAGCACTATGGGAAGGTCTAATGGGCGATCTGGTGGTCCGCTCCGTTTAAATCGACAAGACTCGGCCTAGGTATGGTCTTCTCCCTTTTAGAGCCGGATCAAATTCTGGTTTTACATTTTTCTGCAGATTCAGGCCTGATCAGACTTCTTTTTCTTCCCGATCGAGCCTGTCCTGGACTTCATTCTTCCTAGCAGTGGCGTAACCAGGCTTTCGTTTCGGGGAATGGGGGCGGTCCAGAATTTTTCCTTCAAGTTACATATGTAGTAAAACCTGTCAAGATAAATTAGCAAATGTTGGAAAGAAATTCCGTTTTACACAGGTTTTTGTATTAGCATGTGTAATTGCATAGTATTCTTTTCGCTATCACTATGAAACATTCTCGTTTGATACAGAATTGCGTTAAAAGCTGGTTCCATTTTTACAAATTTTGTGCATATATGTAAATATCCTTATTTATGTTATATGAATGGAAAAACCTATCAAAATAGTAATTACCTATAACAGAATCCTTCCTTAAACAGAAGTTCTACATGGTCTTAATATGAATTACCTTTCCATACAATTAAAGTTTGCTAAAACCTTGTCTGAAAGGGGATTTTTGCCGCTCTTTAGTAAAACACAGTAAAACCCGATAAAACGGAATGTTTCTATAGCGGAATCCCGTTTAAAACAGAAGAGATTCAGGATCCCGACTACCATGGAAACGAACAAGATATCCTGTTGAGGTAGTGTATCTTTGAAGCATAAAAAAAGTACACTTTTTTAAGCAATGTAGAAGAATACGTTGGTTTAATTCGGAAAATGCAGGAAATATTTATTCGTTTATTTAAACATTCTGAAGAAATCCAGGTAACCACATACATAATATTTCACTGAATTTACATGTATTCAAATATATACACGGTGTGTTCACAAAGTTTTAAGACTGATTTTTTCTGGAGTAATGATGCGCGCGTATACCCGTTCCACTGACAGGGTAAAGTAGTGTGAGTCATGGAACTATAAATAACGCTATAATTATTCTTAGCTTCATGGTGTGAGTTATCAGCTGACGGAGTGCATGCGTATCACTTGCTTCCGAAGTATGTGAGATGTTCCAGTGAGTAGATCACAAGTGGAGTGAGTGTATGTCATCGACATCCGTCGAAAGCCAGTTGAGTGACTTCCAAGACGATTCCAAATTTTTGGATAAATTTGTTACTGGTGAGGAGATTTCGGTCTACCAGTACAATCCTGAAACGAAATGGCAAAGTGCGGAGTGGCACATCCCCTTGGATTTTTCACCACGATAATGCACCCTCTCACACGCCACTCGCTGCTACCGAAAAGTTTAGCATATCATGACCCGTAAGCATCTGTGCCCCGGGCCCCCAAATTTATAAATCGGTCCCTGAATACAACCTTGACCTCGCATCAAGATACTCTTTTTTTGTTTCCCCAGGTCAAGAAAGACCTGAAAGGGAAGTGTTTCGAAATGATTGTAGTAATATTTGACATGATTGCAGCAACTTCGACGAGGTTTCTTAACAACCATGTTTGCGAAGACTTCCAGGGATCCTATAATCAATGGAAAAAAACGCAGGCAGGAGTATGTTGAAACCCAAGGTTCCTATTTCGAAGAATTTAATTCGCTGTACAAAAATGTTTCATAAATTTTGTGTTCTGAGACCAGTCTTGAAACTTTGTGAACACACCCTGTATATATATATTACAAATTTAAAAATTTTTTCGCCAAAACTAAGCTTTATACTATCTTAATTTTCTTATAATAATGTTCCGTACTTACTTCAAATTATTAAATTAAAATCTTGTTTCTAGATCTAATCTGTTAATCTGTATGCAGACGATATAAATTCTTAATTTGCCTTAAAAAACATTATTCCAGTATGCGTAAATTTAAAAAGATGGCTCTAAATTAAAAATATTCTTAATTAAAACTTTATTTCTTAATATTCCAAATAAAACTGATTTCTTCTATGTTTTTATCAACCCTTTTTAAGAAAATCTTATTAAATTTGTTCCAAAACCATACCTTTCAAAAAAATATCATTATTTTATTTTATCTATTTATTTATTTTTCCGCCGTCAACCTTTGATGTGTGCATTAATAAATTCATTTCTTTTCTTTTTCTCTTAAAATTAACCATTTATAAAAATCGTCTGCCTAAGAAATTATGAGTCGATTATAAATTGGTTAAATAATATTTTTGACGTGACAACGTCTTGTAAATTGGTTTGCCGGGAGACACTTCAAGAAACTGCGTTACGTTACGTTACGCTCCGCTCACGATACGCGCTCACTTTTCTCTTAACTTTTTCCGGTCACTTGTGGGACCATTTTCTGAACGTGAATGTGAATTCGCTGCAAGGAAGGGGCGGTGCTTAATAGGAATTTTAGATAGTATCAAACTAAGACGAAATACGTTATGTATTAGTTATTAGTATAAAGTACAAAGAAAATAAGTGTAGTTTATTTCGTAATTCGGTGGTATATTATGGAAAACTAATGATATGTGATTAGTGAAAGCCATTTTACTTTAGTTATATTCTGCTCATTGAAAAATTCTTTAATATGCTGTTTACAAAATTCAACATTTGACATCAATAAACATGAAGTAAAATGTGTTTAACAAACACAGTGTATTGCAAGTTATTGTATGTATATTTGTATATAAATACGTATGTATGTGTAAAGGTAAAAATAAAATTTTGTTAATATGAAATTCAGTGCGAGATTCTTTGTATAAATTAATGTTTTAAATATAATTCTTTGTATAAATAAATGTTTTAAATTGTTACTACACTATCAGAAAAATTCGTCAATATACACTAAGTTATCGTTATTTTTTCACAAATAATTTCTGTTCTCCCAGAAAACGTATTTGTTCTGTGAGTTCATTCCGAGCGTCGAAAAATGAGGAAAAGTTTCCGTTTATATCCAGCACGCATGCGCATTGGGTCTGTTAGTAATAAGTTCGAATTTATTTTTAAAATGAAAAACAAAAATATTCTATTGATTAAAATGTCTAATTTAGTTTTAAAAGACAAAAATGTTTTCGAATTTAAAAATAAATAACAATTACTTTCTTTATTCGTTCAAAAATTCTCACAAATAGAACATCCATGTTTTTTCTCTAACATTCTACGTAATATATTTAAAATTCACATTTTTATACTATATTAATACTAAACGTAAAAAAAACCCAGCCACAGTTTCATTAAAGATGAAATCTTTCCGAGATTAACTGCATAATTAAAAGCTTTTTAACGAAATACACCAACCCACACCATATGAAATGAACGGTTCTATTTTAACGCACAATCATCATGAGCAGCCGTAGCGCCGTGGATTAGCGTTGGTCTGGTAATCCTGGGGTCCTTGGTTCGATCCCCGCCTCTTCCGCATTGATTTTTTCCAAACTTTTTTCAAGTGACGGATATTTTTCCTCTTTTGACAGAGAAAAAAATAAACAGAAAATCGTCAATATACAGACAATTTCTGGCAGCAGTGCTGCCAGTGCATTTTCTGTGAAAAGACGGGAGTTTTTTTGAGAGTGTATTATTTCATCCTTCTTCCTACTATACGAATGAATATTCACATTAAAATTATTTTACAACTCAAAGTCGTTGTCACGTAAAACTTTCGCCCGTATACCGACTTTACAGGCAACCAATTTTTTTTAAAAAATAAATTTATCGTCTGTGTAAAATAGTCTCGTATCTGGACAAGAATTCTGTTTACATAAAAGGATGATGGTTTGAGATTACAGAAAGTTCTAGAATTTTCTTTTTAGTTTTAAAAGGTGGAAGTCTCGAGATGAGAAGGGGAGAGATTCTGGAGTTCTTTCGTCGATGAGTACGGCTGATTGAAGTAAATGATGGAATATTTTTTGGACATTTCGGTAAAAGATCGTTTGCAAAAAAGAGTTTTTCCCTCTATAATGACTACAGTTGAATAAATAAACTTACAGCCACCAATGAGTGATTTATTGGATATTCTACATTTATTTATTTTTTATTTTTTTCCTCGCTGGCCATGACTTCTGTGCAAAGAACGGGGACCCTGGCGATGATGTTTCTGGCTCCTAACTTTAAAATGTCACATATACAACTTTTTTTTTCTTTCACAAAGAAAAGGAATTAACTAAGAATTTCACTTTTCAACCAAGCCATGAGAAATTTTGGTTTGGCCCGCCTAAGAGTCCTGGGTGGATAAAGGTTGACCTCATCCAAACTCAAAAATTCCTTTAAAAGTCAAACAGAATTTTGATCAAGAAATTTTTATCTACCCGAAACCGAAATGCAGGAATATTAATCCATATTTTAATAAAACTATAAAATGTAATTTCATTCATATCGGCAATATTAATTTTAACTTTTATGTATAAAAATAAGTATCTGATATATACTCATAAATATTTAATTAGAGTAGAATGTCTAAACAATGGACAACACCGAATGGAGTGTCTAAATACTGAGACCGCAAAATTAGTTTCTTATTTAGAGATGTGGATTATTCGAAACAAAAATATGCAAATATTTGTTCTGAAAATTGAAAAGTATTCATAAAGTTGAGAGGTCCACAATTGGGGAGTGTCCGTATGGAGGTTTTAATGTACATACTACTACTTAGGAATAGCAAACAAATTCTACTTTTCCGAAGTGTTTGCTATTCAGAAGTTTTACTATATTAAAGGCATTCCTAAATATTATTTAGATGTACCTGTTATGGATCTTTTACTGCATGTATTTTTTATCTTCAAAAATAGTTAGACTTTACATTTAAAAATTGATTCAACCCGAACTCTTCTCGCAAGAGTAAAAACCCAATCCGATACTAACCCAAATCCGAAATAATTATGTCAATTTGTCCAAAACCCAACGCGCTAGGCGCAACTAAAAAGTAGAAGTAAATCCGACTCGCAGCAAAAAAATAGAAGTCAATCCGACCGCAAGCAAAATATAATAATCAATGGACCCAAACCCGACCCGCAACAAAAAGTAGAAGTTAATCGGATCCAAATGTGACTTACAGTAAAAGTGTAGACGCCAACTCGAACAGAAGTAAAAAATAGAAGTAAACTGAACCAAAAACCCGACCCACAATAAAATATTAACGGTCAAGTGCGAGCATTACTCGCGCGCAGAGAGTTCCGTATAATAAACTAATATATTATTAACCCTTTGGGAACGAGCGAATGGCATACTTACCACTTAGAATTCTCAGAGTTTTTCATTATTCCCAACGAGTTATGTTTTATTGTAAAGTTTACATTATTTAACTGGAGCATTTTCATAATTCAAGTACATAAAAATTTCTGTTTTGAAAAATTCTTTAAAAGATTAAGATTAAAAATTAAGCAAAGTGCACTCATCGCGAAGGAATTGATTGTAATATTTAAAAAAAAAATCATCGCTGAAAGAATAATAAGACTTTCTAAAAAAAAACTATATAGAGCAAGATCCCAAGGCCCCCAGACGTTACTTATTTTCTCACAAGTAAAATGTATAGGATAAAGTAATGTTAGCACGTGCTATGAGCGTAGTGATACCTGCTAGCTTGGACCGACGCGACGGCCAATTTACGGTTACCAGGTACCAAAGGTAGGTAAAAACACTACGAACTTTTCTTATTTTCTCAGTCTTGATTTTTATATAGGATGCTCAGGGAACTATTTCAATACTTTATGTAAGCTCCCAGACCAATTGCATGGGCCAAACATCTTCCCAGACTTACATAAAGTGTCGCTATGGGATGCTGCAAGACTTCAACTGTCCATCAACACTTACATAGTTTCCGATGTTGATGACGAGTTCAGTCGCAAAAACTTGAAAAACTTTGACACGAGCAACTTACCACTGTTCAAGAGTGTGCTTTTGCAGGCATTTTCTATGAGCTAATTACATCGCTAGTCTCTAGAATAATGCTCATAATAAATAAGGAACTAGATATTTTTAGTCCTGAGAACTATAGGTGGACATTGGAAGATAATGAATATTATTTCAACTGGTTTGATGGGGATCAACTACCAGGTTTTGTAAGTAAATCACTTCAAGAAGAATCAGGTATTCTACTTTCAATTTAAATATTTATATAAACTTGTAATTATTTGATTCTTAATTATATATATAATTTTTACAGAAAAATAAACTAATAGTGATGATGATGATAAAGATATTCAATATTAACATTGGATTGATGATGAATTATGGAACTTCAACGATGACGATAATGAAAATTAAAAAAAAAATAATAAATAGATCATACTTTCTCATTAATAAAGTAATGAGTAATATTTAAATGAATTATTTTAAAATTTTCTAGTTATAAATTTAATGTTTTTTGCCTATTATAAGACGCCAATAAACTATTAATTTAATAAATTTATTGCTGTTTAGAATCATCAATTTCCTAAATATTTCCAAAAAAAAAAAAGGAAACACTCTTTATAAATTAATAACGATTTGTTCATTATTTCTATTGCGATTTCAAATATATTCACATTTTTGTATGCTATAATTATTTTTAAAATTAAGAGTTAAAATATTACTTAATTATTACTGAAGACTTCCATTAGACTATTAATAACATAAGTTTTATGAAGCTATGTTATAAAACTATCTAATTATCACGCTCGCGCTCATACTCATAGCGACTCTTTACATATGTCTGGCTGGATGTTTGGCCCATGCAATTGGTCTGGCTGCTTATATAAAGTATTGAAATAGTTCCCTGAGCATCATATATAAAAATGAAGACTGAGAAAATAAGAAAAGTTTGTAGTGTTTTTATCTACCTTTGTTACCTGGTCTGGTAAATTGGCCGTCGGTCCAAGCTAGCAGGTATCACTACGCTCATAACACGTACTAACACTACTTTATCCTATACATTTCACTTGTGAGAAAATAAGTAACGTCTGGGGGCTCTGGGATCTTGGACTAATACAAAGTAGGGTTGGTTATAGCTGAATATACTAGAAAAGTATGTATGGACATACCATAAATGTTCAAAGAGATATGAAGCCTAAATGATATCAAATATTGCTATTCTATATAACTCTTTTTTTTTCCTTATCTATTTATACGAAAATTAACTCGGTACTCACCAGGAAACTACCCGAATGCTGTAACAGAAAAAAAATTAAATAAGTAGCAATCGAAAGGACATATTGAAACGTGTTCTTAGTTGCTTAAATTATTTGTCCTCGTCTCATCGCTATCGAAATATAAGATTTTAAAATTTGTGAAATAAAACATCTAGTGTCAAAAGGGGAGGGGCTTCCTGCAAGTCAGTGAGTGAAATAGTTCATTGTGTAAAGCCCAGTTGTATCTTCCCTTCTTATCAATTGGAAGTTCTTTGGGTAAATTATAGGTGCCACGTGACTTCATTCAGCTTCGGATCCAGATTTTAAATATTGAACTCAGTAAAACATCTCATTGTCATTTTGATTTCTACGAGGTAGAACCCGTCAAATTTTCACGAAAGAACATGTTTAAGAAGAAACTGTTTCAATGACTTATAATAAACCTACAAAATTAGTTATAGTAAAAAATTCATCTTATATTGGTACGTCTAGCTCTTAAGCAAACGATATTTATTGTCAAATTAACAAAATACTATTTCTATAAAACGTAGTTGTAGAAATTGTTAAAATTCAACTTTAATCGTATATGTAAGCAGTAAAAATTAATAAAGATACATTATTATGATAAAGTTATCAATTAAGGTTCTTATGCTAGTATTCCAAAATGAAGAAAAGCAAAATTTACTCAACTTTCACTCAATCATAGAATTTTTTTCTCGTGAAATCTAAACCCGGCATCATTTTCACCATATCAAAATTTACAAACGCTTCGCATCAGTATTCACCTTTTCAAAAAAATTGGCATTTTAATTTGATCATTTTGATTCAAAACTTGAAGTCTCAATACTATTAGCTAAAACAGATATTAAACTGTTGATATTTTTTTATATGTAAATCAAATTTTGTAAATTAAATCAAAATTTACCGTGTTTTATAACAGAAGATATTTAAATTTCATTTTTTTCCCTTTTAAAGAGAAAAAAGGCAACATAAAGATACAGCAATGATTTTTTTTTCCTTTTTTTCTTTTTCTTTTAATAGAAATGGAGTACTCCTGTTGCCACAATTAGAAAAGCAGTATTAAAAGTTACAAAAAAATTAATATTTCAAAAACAAATTAAGGTACAGCTTTCAAACAAATTTAATTTAAAAGTACATTTTTTCCCTATACGATGGTGTAAAAATTTAACACGTGCGGCATTTAAAAGTTAAAAAATTTTTAGAAGCAAAAATTGCGATACCGAAAGTTCATTTAAAATTTGAAAGTGTTGCCATACGCAAAATGACGCGTATGCGTTACGCACAGATACGCTTGGCCTTTATAATATAGATATGAAGCGTATGTTTTATTGTAATGATGTGTCGTATTAATACTTTAATTGTGTGTTCTAAAGTAATGGGCATGGGTAATAATCTAGCTTATGAAATTTGATTTTGATGATTTTGGTATTACATTGATCAGACTAGAAATACTATAGCAATTTTAGAAAATATCCTGCAAATCTCGCTGCTATCTTTAGATTTTCAGCATGGTTGTACATTTAAGGGATACAATACTTTAGCGCTTTTTAAGTATTACTGACGGTGCTAGATATTTTCCAGACAATATATTCTAGACCAGGGCTGGGGAACCTTTTTACATCCGCCTGCCCAATTTTTCTCAAAAAAGATTTCACTTGACAGTCGCGTGTCAAAAACCAAAAAAAAAAAAAAGTTATTTAATCTAAATTATTTAATTAAAATTTCTATTTTTTTTTTGGGGGGGGGGGGAAGAGGAGGGGTTTAAAACATGGGTATAAGTGCAATAATTAGAATAAAATTTTTTTAAGTAATAAAATGATGAATGCGATTTCGGTTTTGCCAAATATTAATATGGGATTCAACTTAGTTGCTTTTAACGGAATTCAAGCTGAATTCAAGTCGTTTTCTAATATTTAGGATTTTCGTATCATTCTTTTTCGAAAATAATGACCTGGAAGAATAAATAAGTGGAACAATTGTGAAAATTGTTATAACCATACCTAGTCGCTATAAATTCCTCATTGGCAATTTTACTTATAATGTTTGGCATTTTCTTTTTTTCATATTCTCAAAAATTTCTCTAAATTTAATATCTTATTTGAGCCCACATTGAAAATGTTTAGAAATTCCGTTATTTACTTTCCAGTTAAAAAACAAATAAATAAAAGTCCAGCTTGTATAAATTTGTGTTTTGTTTAACTTCATTATATTTTATTATAAGATTCCAAACAATGCCGTGCCGAAAATATCCTATCGCGTGCCGATTTTGGCACGCGTGCCATAGGTCCGCCGGCCCTGTTCTAGACGCTATCGTGACGTGGCACCGATAATTATCGGTGCCACGTCACGTAAATTATAATTTATCCAAAGAACCTCTAATTGACCAGAAAGGAAGCTACTATTGTTTTACAACATGAACTGTTTCGCTCGCTGACTTGCAGAAGCCTTCCCCTTTTTAATGCTATAGATGTTTTATTTTGCAAATTTAAAAACTTTATATCTCGATAACGATGAGATGAGGGCAAATAATTTATGCATCATAAGACATGTTTCAATATGCCTTTTCGATTGTTACTTACTTATTAATTTTTCTATTATTACACCATCAGATGGTTTCCTGCTGAGAATAAAAGTTAGTACATATTTAAACTTATATTGCTTTAAATAAGCCAAATAATACTTTTAAGAAAATCTGGGACTAAAATGGATATTTAAAAAAAGAAATCTTATGTGTACCAACCTTGATTTATGTGATTAATTCTAATTAAATTACCGTATTTACTCGTGATACCGCGCGTGCGTGTATAATGCGCACCCAGTATTTTAGAAAGAAAAAAGGCGATTTTATATGTCTCGTATATAACGCGCACCATAAATTTGACCTGCAAGGTAATGAATGATCAAATGAATTTCAGTAAAAAAAAATCGAAACAATGTTACGTCAGGCTAGAAAAGAAATCGAAATTCCTTTTTTAGACTTCGTGTAGGGAGTGAGTGTTATGACGTGGTGACGTCACTTGTGAACGAAATACTTGAGAACGTGTACACTGTAAATAAATAAATAAATAA
Organism: Maratus speculifer; assembly: GCA_964019185.1. Taxonomy (NCBI): domain Eukaryota; kingdom Metazoa; phylum Arthropoda; class Arachnida; order Araneae; family Salticidae; genus Maratus; species Maratus speculifer. The sequence goes on from OZ025298.1 coordinate 174,750,978, forward strand.
AAATCTGTAATTCTACAAATGTAAAGTTGCAGAAATCTGTATTCTTGCTGAAATTTTATCTGTACACTGTACAAAAGAAAAGAGAGAGAGAGAGAGAGAGATTTACAAAACTAGTTTTTGTAAATATATAGAAAATACACGCTTTAAAAATGAATCTAGTAAATTTTTACTAATCTTACCAAAATTTTATTTGTAACTTGGGTCACAGTTACATAAAAAGTTCTAGGTTTCCCGGATTCCTAAAAAAATTTTTAAGAATTTTTTAATCTTACAGATTTTTTTTTTATTATAATGCAAATCTGTATCTATTACATGAATTTTTGCTGTTACCGTTGCATAAAAAGCGGTAGCGGCAATGAGGATTGCTAAGTAGTGTTTAAATAATGTTACTACCGATTTTATATAAAAAAAAAGTGCAAGGAGGGAAATAAAGATGCAGGAATACTTCTATTCAGTAAGATTCCAATTTTAATTTCTTCTATGAATACATTTCTTGATTCATAGGTATATCGTGTGATTACATAAAACAGTGAAAAAATATCCCGGGTATAACGCGCACCCAGGATTTTTGCCCTAAATTTGGGGAGAAAAAGTGCGCGTTATACACGAGTAAATACAATAATATGTTTGCAGCAATATAAAGTTAGTTGCTTTTATAATGTTACTACACATTGCATCACACAAATATTTTTATTAAAAGTTATTACATAGGCTTCAAAAGCCGATGATACACAGAGTACGCCACCCCCACCAATATTTATGTCTAAACTGTCCCTATTTTTAAAGGTTAATATATCAGTTAATTGCCCTGAATTTTTTCAAAAATTTCTATATTCGCCCCCTCCCCTCTGAGGACGCTCCAGATCCGGCGTTAGTTTAAGTGTACTAATTTTTGAAGTAGCGTTCCATTCATACATCATTGAGCCCGGTCGTTTTACTTTTCCCCCCTTGCAGTCAACAATATAGCCCTTTTTTATTTCAAAGTAATCCTTTAGTGATAGATATTGTCATTAAACAAAACAAATACAAAATTTCCAACGTTACAATCACCTTTGTCAATAGCTTTTTTTGTTTGATTCATTTGTTACCAATCCATTGAATAAATTTTTAGCAAAATTATGATTGAATATAAGCCCAAATGTCAATTGTCATAAGTGTACCAAAATAAACAAAACAATACCTCAAAAATATCAATTTTTAAATTAAACAAAATAAGAAAAAACTCCCCTTCAACTATAATGCTTTTTTGCATTGACAGGAAGTATAAACAAAAACTTACTGTGAGCAGAAAAAAGTATTTGCATACCAGGTAAATTTGTTGTTAAATATGCATAAATAAATAAAAACCAACTAAGAAATAAAAATACCAACACTTACAAAACAAATAAACATATTTAATGTCTGACTTAATAATTAAATTTAAAATATGAAAACTTAAAAAAATAGCATTTGTACTGCCAAAAAAAAAAAAAAAAAAAAAAAAAAAAAAAAAAATTTGCATATTAGCAATAAAAATATAACTAGAAGAATTATTTCTAAATTAAAAACAGTGCTAATATTTAGTATGCATGCCCTTTGCTTCAATTACAGCTTGTAATCGTCTGGGAATTGATTCTATTAATTTGTCACAGGTTTCACAGCTAATTTGTAGCCATTCTTTCCTAAGAGCTTGCTTAAGTTCTGATTTATCAGAAATTTTCTTTTTCCTTATTTTCACCTCCAAAATATGCCATAAATTTTCAATCGGATTGAGGTCTGGTGATTGTAGTAGCGTTTTCAATTGATTTTTACATTATAAAGCAACCATAACCTCGTAATATACGCAATGCGTTTCGGATCGTTATCCTGTTGGAAATAATATGAATTAGGAATTCGTAATTTCACAGCACTATTAGATAAATGATCTCGCAATATATTAATACAGTCGAGTCTCTATATAACGAAATCCATCGTTCCAGTAAAAAATTCGTTGTATAGAGAAATTCGATGTTACGCTCTCAAAGAAAATGCTCAAATTTTAGTAAGGAATGAAAAATTGTAGTTAACATTTTCCTTCATTTGAAGGCCTCTCTTATGTGCCTCTCATTGATTCCTCTCTTATATGTGTAACAATCCAATTGACTCTATTTTGAGAAAGATGTTGAAAGGTGTGTGGGAGGTGGGATGAATTCGTTAGATTTAAAGAACAAGGAGAGAAGTAATATTTATTTAAAAAAACTCAGCACTGAACGATAAATCAAAAGTAAGTGATGGAATATTGATTCCATATGATTTCGAAGCTTTTTTAAAACTGAATAAATTGAGACCAATTTATGGAAAAATTCGTTATATAGAGACTGTTTTTAATGTAATCATGCGAAAAGGGGACCGTTCCTACTAAAAATTCGTTATATAGAGAAATTCGATGTATGGAGTTTCGTTATAGAGAGACTCGACTGTATATTGTTTAGCATTCATATTGCCTTCAATAAAGGTCATTTCGCCAACTTCGTTAACAGACATGCATCCCCAAATCATTACATGACCACCGTCATGTTTTACAGTTGGTTTCAAGTTTTTAATTTGAATAGAAGTATTTGGCTTTTGCCATACAGTTTTCTTATCATCTGAGCCAAAAATATTGAACTTGCTTTCATCGGAAAAAAATAACAGTTTTCCAAAGCTCTAGTGGTTTGCTGACATAAGCTTTTGCAAATTCAAGTCTTTTCACCCTATTTGTTTCACTAATAAATGTTTTTTTGAGGGGCTCTTCCTTGAATATTCGCATCATGAAGAATATTTCTAATTGATTGTAGCATAGCTGCCAACTTTTACGCATTTTTCCTACCACAAAATTTTTACAGTAAATATTGTCTTATTTAATCGTCGAAATCTTAAAATTAAACAAATGGAAATTCTCTGTGCAATTTTAGTGGTAGTAAAAATGCGTAAAAGTTGGCAGCTATGTTGTGGTGTAACTATTGATCCCGACGTTGAAGCGGCATCAACAGCCAATTCTCGAGCACTTAGAAAAGGGTTTTTTGAAGATTCTTTTATGGTGGCTCTCCTTTGCCTGATATTTAGCTTTCTTGGATTTTTGCCTTCCTGGAATATCTATTACGGGTCATATTTAGGTTTTTTTCAATTCGAGTTGTTGAGATTTTCACAAAATGTTTGAGAAAAACTATGTTTCAGATGAAACTAAATACACATTCGAATAGGAATGAGCGCATATTCAGTTTACTGCATGAGAAGTAAAATGCATGCAAGAAATGTTATCACAGATTATTATTGATAATATAATGGGGCACAGCATTTCCGAAGTAGCAATGACATTTGAATTTTCACGCATGACCATTTCAAGAGTGTATTGCAAATATTATGCTTTCGGTAAAACTTCAAATCTCCGACAGCGGTTTGGCCGGAAAAAGACCTAGGCAGAACGGGCTCAACGACGACCGAAAATAATCGTCAGATTATCCGTTTACATGCGTTTCACTTAGTTTGGATAATTTAGCGCAAAGAAACCATTTACATAAATATTGCTTACAATTTTGAATAACGTGACACAAATGATAAATCAGTTTATTGAGATAAATGCATTCCAATGCATAGTATAGATTCAATGAAAATTATATATTTAACAACGAAATGTAAATTTAAAACAGTTTTTTAGATGTGTAAATATATTTTACCAAATCAAAATGAAAAAAAAAATTTGAATTTTAAAACAAACTTTTTAAAGGCACATAAAGGCGTCACTTAAATTTTATATCATATCTTTTAAAACACATATTTTGAATTTATGGGAGATGTGTGTGAAAAAGCATAGGTGAATAAAGTTGTATATATCTTTTCATGTTGAAAATAACTTTTGCACATGCTATTATAAATAGAAAAAATAAATAAAATGATTAATGAAATACTACCAAAATGCATTTTTCAATTAATAGCATGGCGTCACTCAAAATTTGATATCATTATTTTTAAAATTCATATTCAAAATTCTTAGAGCCATAAAATAAACAGCTGCGTCAAAACTTTTAACCCATTAAGGGTTTTTGTATTGATACCATTACTTTTTTTTAGGTTAGTGATCATTGGATTTGTAGAATATACATTTATAAGATTTAATGCAGAATTTAAGAAGATAAAATCGAAAAATTAATGTTTTCTTTACATTTTTTGAATAATAAATATCCTGTATTTGTCAGATTTTAATCCCAAAACAGATGTAATTAAAAAGGAACGAAAAGAATGCTACTCTGAAGCAATTGCAACAAAAATTTTCCTTATTTATTAATCTAAATACAACTTTACTTTTAAGTCTATTTCGTATCCTAAGTTACCAACTTTATGACACATTTTTTAATTCATTTTATTCGCAAAAATTGTCAAGTATTTTAATGCAGAAATTGCACAATCGAAAATTTTGTTCCATTATTTGGTAAAAGCTTTTTCAGAAAAAAAGATTTTCCAGAAAATGTTTTGAAAGTCAGCGTTTTGAACCACATTCCTAGTCGGCGAATGTAATAATATAATAAATTTAATTTTTCTATATTTCTTATTTTTGAAACTTATCTTTAAATAAATATGAGTTAATCTTTTCTTTTTAAACACACATACATACATAAATTAAAGATTAAAAAAAAATTACATCATATTCTGAAAATGTACATTGATATGGATACTGAAAGCAAAATTCGCAGTTTCTGATTCATAAGTATGAAGCGAAGATGTTAACAAAGTAATTAATTTAAAATTTGAAATTTATTTAAGATGTAATTGCATAAAAATTATTTAGAGCTATAAATATTAGTTTATTTCAATTTTTATTTATTTTTTTAAATTATGTATTTTAGTTCATTTTATATTTGCTTTAAAGATACAAAACAAAAAAAGGCTTTACTTCAGAAAACAAATATAACATTCTTTATGTAACATAATAAGAAACATTTGTATCCTAAACATAAAATATAAATATAAAATACCAAAAACTTGTATGTTATTAAGCATAGTTATTTTAATAGAGTTATCATTTGGCACGAATGGGACATGCCCCATCCCTCCTGAGTCACAGTGTCCCGTCCATACCTTAGAGCAACATTAAAATAAGCAGTTTTTTTCAACAAGCATAGGATTTTTATATTTAACTTGTTTATTTATAAAAGGCATATTGTTGAATTTACAAAATACTTAAAACAATTAAGTTAGCAACAAAAATGAGATTGAAAATGTACATTAAACATTCGGGTAATTCTTATTTTTAGGTATTGTAAAATTTTTGCATATTTTTTTATAAGAACATACTAAAATATTCTATTAAATTCAATTTTTAATGCCATATTATAATTGGAATCAAAAGTCTACATTTAAAAAAAATAATTTTGTACTTTTCATTTATTTTTTATGTTTTTAAATCACAGCACAATGTTTTTGTATTAATGTTTATACTTGAATTATTATTATTATTAAAAAATAATTTTATATCTTTCATTTATATTTTAAATCATTACAAAATAGGATTCTAGCATAAATATTGGAACACATGTACTTCTTTTCTCACACATATATTTCTTTGAACAGAAATTATGCATTAGATTATTTCGTTTGTTAATAGGAATTGATAAAAAAAAAATCATATCATCTGCAACAAAGTTCCTCGCTCATCCAAATCTTCGGATCATATTGCTGGAAGGTACTCGATACTTCTGCACTCAGTTTTCTTTTTTAAATATTTTAAAAAATTAAAATGACTTTTTTAACAGATTTTTTTTTAATAAAATCTTCAAGGGATCTCTCTCTCTCTCTCTCTCTCTCTCTTTTTTTTTATTTATTTTTTGCAATTTAAAAAAGTGACTTATGAATAATTATTATAATTGTACAATGATATTTAAAATTTTAATCACTAAAATGATTTTTTAAACTAAATTAAAATTTAAAACATACAAACTTGTGAGGGAGTGACCTTTGTCATAAAGGCACTCTAGTATTTCTGAGATCGTGACGTCAATAATTTAACATGTGTAAGCGTAAAAGCGACATCTATACTCTCTTTTACTTTAACTTTCTAGAGTGTGTGTGTCTCTTTCGGATTCTGCAGTTAGGCTCGCGGTTAGTAGTAATATGTAAATGTGAAGTATCTCAGTTTGCAGCATATAAAAGCATGGAGTTTGAGTGTGTGTAGAGTATCTCTGGCATTAGCCAGCGAGTGAGGTGTCTCTGGCATTAGCCAGCCAAGACTGAGTGTGACTAGCGACATTAGATAGCGAAGTGAATCACTGGCGATAGCCAGCCGAGTGTTCTGGAGATATTAGTCAGCGAAGTGTGTTTTCCGCTGGTATCTAGCAGATTGAAAGTAGCATCGAGCCTCCAGTGAGTTGTGAAGGAGTTTCGGTATTCGAATAGAGAAGTTGGCCTCGGTAAGAAATTTAATAGTAATTGCATTTGATTATCTCAAGGTAAATAAAGGATATCTACAGCCACGGGCTGTCTAATTAACTTTTATCTAGCAGCTTAGCCGAGAGATAGTGAGAAGTAATCAGAGTTGCCCCGATTGAGCTAGTTTCCGGAGCCTGCGAGTATGCGTTTAGTCTTTTCGTAGTATTCTCAGTTGTGAAAATTAGACTTGCTCCACTTCCCTTGAGCCCGTATAGTTTTTAATAAACTGTGTTTTTTATCTTAATTCATGAGTATGTCTGCATTTAACTCCCAGCACGAGCATCCAACCGTTACAAACTTTGTATTTGTTCATTCAAATTATTCTTTGCAATTGAAAAAAATGTTTATTCAAATTGTAAATCATGTTTGTTATTATTGTGAATGCTCAACAATTATAAAAAATATTTTTAATGCTTTTTTTTATTAAGGGGATTTTTCCAATTTAATTTTTAAAACTAAAATCTTTGCATTTTTTTATTCAAACATTTTTTTTCTACAATTTAAATGATAATAGAAAAATTAAAATTTCTATTATTTTCAAATCTTCTGCCATTTTGCACTTACAATCTATCGACAACAACATGAATGCGATGCGTCACAGGGATATTGTCAGTAAGATCGAAAATAAATTTCGCCTAGAAAAAAACTTGAAAACAAATCTTATTTCTGACAATGCATGATTCAACTTCAGCAAGGGTACCATCTAGGAATGAAATGCAACAACGAATGACTGCAATCAAAATTCAAAATTCCCTGTCACACAAAGCTTTAGTGCTGCCATCTATTGGCTTTAAGACCTACTAAGTATTTCCTTGTTTACTATCAATTCATTTGCAAAAAAAAAAAAAAATCTATATGGAATTTTGACATAATATCGTGGGAAAAAAAGGCTTAAACTACAATTTACAACTTAAGTTTAGTTTCAACTTTTGAAATTCTTGAAAAATTACATTTTTTTTCCAGTACATTGAATCTTAATGACATGCAATTTAGAATAGAAATTATGAAGTTTTTGGATTACGTAATAAAAAATTAAACTGTACTACTGGACACAATCATATTTTTCCCCCAACAAAATCTAAAAACAGTGTCATTTATAATGTCGCATACTTTCGCATTCATATTTTGTATTTTTAAAATATTTTTGAACCATACATTATTGATGAATGTGGTCCCAAAATCGATGTTTGTCAGCTAAAATTTTGTATCTGAAGATTGGTACGCTTGAAGTTATAATCTGAGTGCCGACAAAATCCTGAAATTTATGCTTCGTTAGACGCATTCATAATAAAATATTTGATTTTGTAAAAGTAAGTATTCATTTAATTTTATAATTTATAATAAATGTCCATTTTAATAATAAAAAATATATCTTACTTAAATTTAATTTTAAAATTGAATTATTGAAATTTATTTAAAGTGAAGTTTTATTTCATTTAAATTAGTTGTAATTGTAATGTAATTTTATTTAACTTATTACAATTTTTTTAATTAAAATTTCATTTAATGGTCTCATTGACAATAAAAAAATACAATGGAACGGATAATAAAAGTCAACTTTATTTTATTAACTGACTTAAGATCAAAACAAAAATAAAACGTAATGCTTCGAATGGGACAGAACACGCGATGTTCAGATCTCAAGCCCAACGACATACCGATTGAGCAAGCAAGTACGCAGCAATGCGGAGAAAAAGATACCTTAAGAAAGAGGAAACACGCGTATGAATACAGCAAATGGTTTGGTTTATCGAGCATTTGCATTGAGATTCCCATAGAAATGCGAAAAATATAGTCCAATTTTTCAAGACCAATATATAACAAACAAGAGTTTTCTTAGAAACTAGGCATGTCTTATTCACTCTATCTTAAACAGATTCATATCATATATAAGTTTTAATAAAATCTCCCAGGCCATTTTCTAGATCTCATTATCAAGAACAAACCCCATCGATTTCGGTTTAAAAATGGGTATCGAGATCTTAAAAGATAAAGAACGTAGAGATGTAAAAAATTCTAAATAGAATTAAACTGCAGATATAAGACTATTTTTAAAAAATCAGAACAATGTGAGCTATATTTGCCGAGTTATTAAAAGGCGGCTTTCCGCATTTCCTTTGATCTCAAACTAGCTGTATATATGAGTTCCGCCATTCGACAATTCTACGATACGATTTTAGGCTTAAAGCTGCCTCACAGAAATACTACCGTCTTCCATGATATATAACATTATTATTATATTATAAAAATATTTTAATCCAGAAATGGCTTCATTGATACAAATGGAACCTTTCTATATCGATAAATCCATTTTTCAAAAACACAGATAGAACCTTATTATTCTCAGATGACGAAGTGTAAACGTACGCACTGTGCAACATACCTTTATTGATATGGTCTTTCGCAGCCGCAGATCATCTCATGTACCATTGTTTACAAAGCGGTGCAAAGATCTGCGCCTTGCTTAGGCTCGTCAACACCGTCATTGGACTCTTAAAAATTGAAAAAACATTGTGTAAACTGACGAGTCACGCTTCAAATTGACCACTCGCACTGGGCGGATTTCGCAATGTTTCTCACGAGCATTGCGGTATTTGATTGTATTTTGTAGAGCGCTTATGGGATAAATCGAGAAGCTGATTAGCTATAATCCATCGTGACGTTCTTTGACATCGGGTTTGCTTGTGGCCCATTGTATCGGACAGACGGCCGTGTACGGTGTGGAGAAAACCCCATGAATCCATGGATCTCTCATGCCTTCAAGGAATTGTTCTAGCTGGTGGAGGCTCTGTGATAATATCAGGCGTGTGGATTTGGCATGAAATGGAACCATTGATACGTCTATACTAGATCATTACAGGTCTGCTGTACGTTCACATCCTTTCTGGCCACCTGCATCTAGAGTTGCAAAGAGTCGGTTTATTCCCGGGTTTATTTCCAATAGACCAGGTTTATTCCCAAAAAACCGAATTATTCCAAAAAATCCCGGGTTTTTTCCAGGTTTATCGGGTTTAAACCGGCTTTTTTCAAACCTTTGCAACGCTACCTGCATCCATACATGTCCTCATTATGATCCCCATTCTGACGGACATGGACATTTCCGACAGTATAATGTGCAACCCCACAGGTCAACAGTAGCTAATGAATGGCTCGAGGAGCATTCTTCTGAATATCGTTCCCCATCTTGGCCAACTAATTCCCCCCCACATGAACGTTATCGAGTATATCTGGGACGTTTTGCAACATGCTGTCCTTAGAAGATCTACTGCCGCCTTGCACTCTCATGGCTTTGTGGCTTTTAAAGGGAAAAATATTCATAACTTCGTTAATTTTTAAGATATCAAATTCATCTAAATTTACTATAAATCTTCTTAATACTATCTACAACTTTTATACCGACAAGTTTTTGATAGAACCATCTCTTACCACAACAAAAAATTTAAAAAAAGATGGAGTTGAAGAAAAATAATCATAAATTCACAAGATATTCAATCCGCTTCAATGTGTCATACATCTTCTTAATATTATTTACAACTTTTGTACTGACCAGTTTTTGATAGGACTAATTCTTGTAGCAAAAACAAATTAAACGAAAATAGGGAGTGTGAAAAGAAAATTATCGTATAAGTGTTGTTGTACTCAAAATGCTAATTTTTTTTTTACTCATTTTTAAATTTATCTTTGCTTTCAAATGCATCCAATTGGCAGGTTCTCTTATTCAGAAGGTATGTAATGTGCCATATTGGTCAATTTTTTATACTGGCAGAATCTATTTAAAAAAAAAATACCTTCCGGCTCAGCCTTCAGCCGCAAGCAGATTTCGAAGTTAAGAACTAATTCCACCACCAAAAAATAAATCAAGGTTAGAAATAAACCCAGTTTAATAATTTTGTCTGGTCACTTTTGAGGAACTTTTAATTTTGATTTTCTAATGAACTAGCTTTATCAGAATCCTGTTAAGGCGATGTTAAAAAATTAATTTTCCCACGATAAAAACACTCTTTTAGATTCTTTTTTTAAGTAAAACTATGAAACTCGCTGATATGATTTTCGAAGACATGTATAAGCGGTTTTATGTTTTCATTTTTTGCTCAATAAATTAGAACTTGCTTTATAAATAATTATTTTCTCAGTATGGCATTTTTTTCGTTTCCAGCTTTCTCGCTTCTGAAAATTCGATTCAATATACCAAATTTGAGAGCATTTTTTGTATTATTTTCTGACCTTATAAAAAAATCTAGACTCACATCCAATAATACAGTTTCTGAATAAGAGAATGTGCCAAACTAATGCGTTTCAGAACAAAAATGAATTTAAAAATAAGTCAGAAAATAAGAAGTTTGGATTTTAATGCTTTCATAATTCGATTATTTTTTCTTCAAACGCTATATATAACCGTACATTTGTACAACCGTAATTTGTTTTTGCCATAAGGATGGTTCAATCAAAAACTCGTGAATATAAAAGTTGTAGAGAACATAAAGAAATTTGTAATAAATTTAAGCGGGCATCATATTTTGTGAAATGATGAAGATATGAATTTTTTACTTCTTCAACCACCCTTTTCTTTTTTTCAATTTTTTTGTGGTAAGAGTTGGTCTTATCAAAAACTTGTCGGCATAAAAGATGTAGATAATTTTAAGAAAATTTATAATAAATTTAATTGGATCTGACAGCTTGAGAATTGACGAAGTAATAAATTATTTTTCTTCCTAAAACCTTTTTTTTTTTTTTTTATTTTTTTTTCACCGCTTAAGTCTATTTTCAGTGTTTAAAAATCTGTCATACATAAATTTTCGGCCCTTTTTCTAGGAGTAATAATAACTTCAAACTGATTTAATATGTATTATAACTATAAAGTTATAGATTTTCTTATGTTTTCAGAAAGCCCTTCCTATTTCCATCCCCTTGGTCGATTTTGCCCATTAATGAATTTGTCCGAGATTTTCTGTTCCTTGACTTTATGTATCAGTTTGGAAGAGATTTGGGCAGAATTGCGGAATTTATCATGCCCATAAAAGTCACATGCGTAGATAGATAAATAGATAAAGTTTTTTACTTGAAATGGTTTTGGATTCTAAGGGTCATGATTGTCGCAGTTTTTGCCAATTTTTTTCAGAAATTCTAACATAATAAGAGAGACTATGCGCAGGTAGCATTTCTTATGAATTCCTCCTAAGATGCGGTCAAAGTTAGAATTTTTAATCGATGTTCCCGAAGCGATAGTACTGGACACGAAAAAAAATTGCACTGAGAAAGTAATTATTTGTACATGAAGTCTATTTAGTTGAACGAAAAATAAAAACGCAGGTCGTTTATAAATCTCTTCAAATAATCACATCAGAAAGTTTCATGTTGTTACTTTTAAAAATGAGTCTGAAAAAATGTCAAAATTTCGTGTTGTTAAACGTGGAATTTTTTTTTCTTCTTTTTTTAAAGTACCGCCTTAACATGATTTTAATAAAATCAGCTCTTACAGAAAATTGAAACTAAAAACTCTTAAGAAGCGGCCTTATAAATTTTTTAATCTAGGTTTAAGTCTAATATCGATTAAGTTTTTGTTTGTGAAATTAGTACTTAATTTCAAAATCTACCTCCGTCTGTAGGCCGAGACGGCAGGGATTTTTTCCCATTACGTTAGAATTACAGTGATGCTTGCCAAAAAGCCCCCAAACTTGTCTAAATGTACTTTACATCCACTCTTCCTAACAATGTTGTTGTCTTGGAATATGTATCGATCTTTCAATTTCTGTTTTCCTTGAAGCTTTACCTTAAATGTTTAACCTTCCTACCCTGAATGGGTCTAATCGACTTATATCTATAATTTGTTTTTTACAATTCAAACCAGAACTTTTTTCATAAAGAGAGTTAAATAACAGATCTAGAAAAGCAAGTCAATTGAATATATTAAAATGTTTTAAATAACAATTCTGGTGTGAAATGTTTTCATCAAGACTGAGTAAAATTTGAACAGGGTAGGAAGGTTAAAGAAAGCTTTTGAAAACATAAAGACTTGTAGATATAATACAGAGTACGTAAGAGCGATTTTGAGAATTGTATAGTTTTGAATATTAACACAAATTAAAAATCAGAAATTTTGTTAATTGGAAATTTATTTTTTAAATCTTAAATAAATAAATTTTGATTCTAACAAGCATTACTGGCTAATCAGTATATATTTTGAAAGAAATTGCATCAAATGTTTTATTTACTTTACAATGAAAACTAAAAACAGATATTTCTTTGTCCTTTTTTAACATAAACGAAAACATTTTTATTATCACTGTAAGATTACGCTTTTTTAAAGTTAATATGTATATATTTTTTTATGTCTTTCTTATCCTATGTTCATCTTTCTGTGAATAATAATCTCTTTTTTCCCAACTTATATAAAATAAAATAAAAAGTTTTGCACGGTAATAAGATAAAATTTTAAAATAAAATTCCATTATAAAATGTTCTTCAAAGCATTCGATTTGCATTCATAGAAAAAGTCTATTGGGGGACCTTTTTTTCCATTTTTTTTAAAATAATAATTAAACCTTAATTATATCTTTAAAAAATAACGACGAAATATATTTGAATTAACAAAATGTGGGGGGGGGGGGGGGAAGGCTGCCTTGTTATATTGGATTTAAACGAAAAAAAAATTGTATTTAAAAATACCAATTTAGAAAACAGAACTGTACCTGTAAAATACAGGTTTTGCTTACCTAATTTTAAAATAATAATAATAATTTGGCAGTATAAAATCCCCATGAAAAAAATTAGCAATAACTATCGTTTAAAGAAAAATTAACAAACGAAAGAAACTTTTTTTTCCCCGGTTCATTTCATATCAAATACAACTCTCATACCAGAGTGCACATCAGCGCTTTTTCCGTTTTTCCTGATTATCCGGAGCGATAGTGTCTTGTTCTACCATTCGCCCCCGGCCTTATGGCAACGCCGCCGACGCTTTTCCACTTAGGTTCAGTTGTGACCATTAAAAAAAACCCGAATCGATTCGCGCAAGCGCAAACTCCTCCCACCATCAGATATAATTTTCTCAAAAAATTATTTTTTTATTGTTATCAGCCTTAAAAGCACTTAAATCCAACATCTCCATATCCCGTTTTTCTTTCCCGATTTTAATCTTTGAAGCCGCGCACCCACCACCCACTCCCACCCCCTTCGCACTCGGTTCCTCTCAATTGACGGACGACTGTTCGTAGCGTATAAATACGGACGCGCTCTCGGCACAATTGTCGAGAGTTCGTGATTTCCCTCATCTTCGCGGTTTAGTCTTTAACTGTTC